>JAIUZE010001717.1:0-149996 GCA_022085475.1 Heliosperma pusillum
TTAATGCGGGTGGAGGTTTGTGAGGCATACATGGGTACATTGACGAGCTAGCGAGCGAAGTATTTACCTTGGACCTATATTCGGTTCTTAGATTGTATATTATTATACACTCTTTTATTTCCGTATTTATACGGGAGATATGTCTCCCGTCTTGTATATTTCTTTTGTATAAAATTATTTCCGTTTTGTAATGAACCTTTTTATTTATGACACCTTCGTTATGTATTTTCATATTTTATTTAGTTAAATTATTTTTTTCTTTCCGCAAATTTGAGGGTGTCACAATTACGACCTCCCGAACGACCCAAATTACAGCCTATAATACACGGTTTTCGGTATTTTGTGGCCCTGGGTCAGAAATGGCAGTAAATCACACAAACATTTTATTAGCTCAGATAAATCTCCTACACAAATTTTGAGCATAAACGGTATGCGATAAACGTTTTTCGGGGTAACTCGGTTTATCGAGAAAATGGATAAATACGTGTTATCTGATGGTTTAATCGAACATGACAACTTTTACCACGGCCCAGGACACGTGGTACAAAAATTGTGAGAAACTTAAACGCAGCCAAGTACGACCTCCCGAACGGCCCAAATTAAAACCTATAATACACGGTTTTCGGTATTTTGTGGCCCCGGGTCATAAATGGCACTAAATTACACAAACATTTTATTGGCTCAGATAAAGATTCCACGCAAATTTTGAGCATAAACGAAAGAGATCTGAGGGTGTCGGTATGCGATAAACGTTTTTCGGATGTACCCCTGTTTATCGTGAAAATTGATAAACACTTGTGAACTGTTGGTTAAATCGAACAGGATAACTACTAACACAGCCCAGGAGACGTGGTACAAAAATCGTGAAAAACTGAAACGCAGCCCAGTACGTCCTCCCGAACGGCCCAAATTACAGCCTATAATACATGGTTTTCGGTATTTTGTGGCCCCAGGTCAGAAATGGCAGTAAATCACAAAAACATTTTATTGGCTCAGATAAAGCTCCCACACAAATTTTGATCATAAACGGAGGAGATTTGATGGTGTCTGTAAGCGATAAACGTTTTTCGGAGGTACCTCTGTTTATCGTGAAAATGGATAAATACTTGTTATCTGTTGGTTTAATCGAACAGGATAACTACTAACGCAGCCCAGGCCACGTGGTACAAAATTCGTGAGAAAATGAAACATGACCCAATACGACCTCCCGAACAGCCTAAATTGCAGCTTATAATACACGATTTGCACCCCAAATTGCAGCCCAAATTGCAAGTGGGGGGCTACATTTGCACCCCACTTGCTCTTTGTGAGGGGGATTTGACCCGTCGCAAGCTTGTGACGGGTCGGTCCGTCACAAATGAAAATTTGTGATTTCCAATAATATGAATTACAGATAGTTTTAATATAGTTCGTACCGTGACAAGTAAATCGAGTAAAAACAAAATTGTGTGTTTGGATTATCGAAGGGAACACATACCATCGAAGGGAACAAATACTGTTACTTCTAAGATGACTAATGTCCCCCAAACTTGCCTTATATTTAAATTGGGTGTTGCTCATTCATGGACATGATTTACTCAATCATGGACAAGAATGACCATTATACCCTTCACATTTTTACATCCCCATTTTCCAAAGAAAATCAATCCTCTCAAAGAAAACCACTTTCCCTCAAACCACCCTACATCATCTCACCTACACTGACCACCGTCTGACCAAACACCCGACGCCGTCTCCCCTACACCGACCGCACCACCACCATCGTCTGACCGAACACCTGACTGCACTTGTAGCCATGCCTCTTCACCGTGTACCCCATCCCCTTCTCTTCCCCCTTCCAT
Source organism: Heliosperma pusillum (assembly GCA_022085475.1). Lineage (NCBI taxonomy): Eukaryota > Viridiplantae > Streptophyta > Magnoliopsida > Caryophyllales > Caryophyllaceae > Heliosperma > Heliosperma pusillum. The sequence continues at coordinate 1,842 of JAIUZE010001717.1, forward strand.
AGCACCGCCTGGCTGACGGCACCATGGCCGACCCCACGACGCCACTGACACCAACCGCGCCGATGCCACGCACTGACACCACCTGCGTCGACACCACCAACGCAGACACCACCTGCGCCGAGGATTGGTTTGCGAACACAGTTTGATACCATAAAAATTCCTACAAGCGACGCCGACGATGACGTTGATGGAGGATTGGAGTCTGGCCATGGTGGAGGAGATTATATGGCTTATTGTGGTGAGGATAGGGTAATCGGGAGGGTTAGTTTAGGATGGTGGCTAATTAATTAGGGAAAAGAAGGGAGGGAGTCAGGGGGATTGAAAAGGGTAGTCTTTGTCAATTTTGTGAGAAAATGTCCATGATTGAGTAAAATGTGTCTATGAAAGAGCAATTACGTTAATTTTTGAGTGACATTAAAAACAATTCGGCGGACGTTATTTCCGTATTTTTAGTAGGTGTATTTTCTAGTGTCATTTATTTCACCTGGAGCTTTTTTTTCAAAAGTTTCTTAATTTGTAGAACCTTCTAAAACAGTAAATGAAAAACGGTTTTCCTAACGTGTACTCTAAGGGCACCCATTAATAAGTTAAGTAATGAAAAATTTACATGATAATCTCATAAAAAATGCAAGTATAAAGTTATTATTAGGATAATTGATGAGATTATCTTGTAAATTCTTCTCTATTTAGCTTATTAATATGTATTTTTAGACCTTCTAAAACGATATATATAAAAAATCACAAATTCTCATTTGTGACGGGACGACCCGTCGCAAGCTTGCGACATGTCAAGCTCTCCTTACAAAGTGCAAGTGGGGAGGCAAGTGGGGGACAAATGAATCCCGCCACTTGCACTCCCACTTGTTCTTTGTGAGGAGAGATCAAACCGTCATAAGCTTGCGACGGGTCACCCGTTACGATTTTGCGATAAAAAATAACGGAGAGAATAATAGAGGAATGAGAAATTAGATATTTAATTGCCGACATCTCTATTTTATTTCTACATGAATCGCCCGTAAATTACGGCAGAAATACAATTTTTAATAAAAGCTCAATTAATTATAGAGTTAAGTCATAAATAATCTAATTGAATGTCAAAAATTGGCATCAAGATTCAATTTTGATAAGAACCCAGATTAAAAATGGAGAATTTATGTGCAATATTGAAATACCCAGATGAAATTTACCCACTTCTGAAGTTAAAATTAGCTGTTAATCAATCTCAAAAGCAAATTCATGAAGAAATTCATTGGAGTTTTTGCTATTCTATGCTTCATAAAGTTTCTAGGAGCTTTGCTTTTGTCATTCAACAGCTTCATACTGAGCTCCGCAATGCTGTATGTGTTCTTTTTCCGGTCAATAATTTACATTTACTTTATTTTGTACGGAAAAATAAAGTAATGAATAATTTATGGTAGAAAATATGAGGACAAAAAGTTTGACTTTTGAAGGATCCATTTCCACCCATTAGGTAATATAGTTCAAATGGTTCATATGTGAAAATGTGCAATTATTAGTAAGTTTAAAACGAACCAAGTAGCATCCCACTTGCATATATAGGACAAAGTATGAAGATAGGCCATTTCCGTTAGACGGGGAAATATTACTCATTTACGGCTAAATGTGATCACTTCTGAAAAAAAAAAAAGTTACCATAAGCCGTAACATTAGCTTGACAATTATGGTCACATTTGATCATAAGGTGGTCTCAAAACCCAGCTTATTTTTCAGATAGAAATAAATAGTCCGTTTGAAACAAGAATTTGTATTTTTCTATTATCTAGGCATTCCACTTTTATCTAATCTGTTTATTTGACCCGTTTTAAGCTTAAGACAGATACTCTTCTTAAATAAGAATTTGTGAAAAACGGGTTGACAGTAGATTCTTAGTACTTTCTCATGGAAAATGAGATAACGTCACTACGTGATATTGAGTTTTGATATCACCTTTTGCCGTGTACATTGTGTAAAGCCTACACATTTATCTGCCCATTGTGTAGGGTTTGTATGAGATAGTCAGAGAGTGGTACTGAAACTAATACTACCTTGGGGCGCCCTATCATTGTACGATACTCGCATGCAAAGAATCGTATGAAATAAAGTAAGAGCTTTTCAATAATTCTACTTTGTTGCATTGCAGGTATGTGTCTTCTATTTGGTGCTTAGAGCTCTTGACACTGTAGGTTTGTCTCTTTCGGCTTAAGAACTCAATCTTATCAATTTATCATGCTGTATTAGTCATGTTTTTGGTTAGGTCATTTTGTATCTACGACTCTACGAGTACTAGTTTAGCTGTGCTATCTTCCTGTTTCCTTGTGCTTCAGATGTTGTAGATGAGTAGTCACCACTTTTCTAGTCCTATGTGATTAAATGTAGACGCCTTTCCTATGTTACTTTGACTCGGTTGCAAGTGTTCGACTAGGACATGGTGTTGCATGTAGGATACGGTTATATTTGTGAAAAATTACACTCACACTAGATACTTTTTGTCTAAAAATAAATTATAGAAGTGTGTTATGTGAATTATGTCGGAATGTCAATACCCAATAAGGTGAAGTGTTAAGTGACATAGCTAACTGAAATTATGTCGGAAAAACACCTAACACTATTTGCTAGAATGGAAGTAATTCTCGAATTAAACATTCGGTTATATTAAGCCAAGGCAACTAGAGTTTTATAAATTTGCTTGATTGAATATAAATGGAGGGACTAGGGAGCATTACATAGTTTTAATGCCGCTGTACAGAGGATGATACGAGTATAGCCGCAGAAGTCAAAATTCCAATCCTGAAAGCCTTTCATCAACACATATACAATCGTGACTGGCATTTTTCGTGTGAGTGATCTGAATTATACACCTTGAGATAAATAATTTGCTTCTTTTAGTTTAATTAATTAATAATTCGATTTAAAATATGCTTGTATTTTACTTGATTTGTTACAAGGTGGTACGAAACACTACAAAGTTCTCATGGATGAGTTTCATCATGTCTCAACGGCATTCCTAGAGCTTGACAAAGGGTAAATTTCTTATCGTATTGATTCGCGATGATAAGCACTGAAAGCACTTTTTCTGTACAACAGCCTAGTGAATATGAAGACGCAACTAAATTTCCGCTGTGCTTTTTTTATTATTAAGTAGCAATCATTTCGACATATTCTTGAATTTTTTTATTTAAGGTCATTCGAAAACATTTTTGTGTGGTTAACATAGAGGTAAGACTCGTACATCCGACCCCCCTGCCCCTTCTTCTTACACCGCCATTTGTTGAGTTATTGCCTTATTGAGAGCCATGATTGCTTTTGCCAGTCTGAAGTGTTAAACTGATTGTGTAGCTATCAAGAAGCAATTGAGGATATTACCCAAAGGATGGGTGCGGGAATGGCCAAGTTTATACAAACCGAGGTTTGTGATATAACGAAAACAACTTACTTCATACTCGTATATGAAAATAGATATTTCCATGTCTAAATTTGTAACCAGTAACCATGCCATCCATTCATCCTTGAAAAATGGACATATTGATCTCGAGTGTGAAAATTGATGAGTATTTATGTGCTATTTCAGGTGTACACAACTACACACAGCTTAATTCAAATTCACTAATTTCAGGTACAAACTGTTAACGACTACGATGAATATTGCCACTATGTTGCAGGACTTGTTGGCTTTGGATTGTCAAAGCTTTTCCATAACTCCGGCTTGGAGGATTTAGCGCCAGAAAATCATTCCAATGCAATGGGTTTACTTCTTCAGGTTTTTACTTTTTGTCTCAATCTTCTGTATTATCTGATTTGATGTAACTGATGTTGCATTGTGTAATAGTCAGCCATATTGTGCAGAAAACCAACATTATTCATGATTACCTTGAAGATATAAATGAAATACCAAAATCTCGTATGTTTTGGCCTCAAGAAATATGGAAAAAATATGTTGACAAGCTTGAGGTTAGTGTTCCTTTCCTCGTATTATATCTAGGTCGTAACATTGCATGTCGGCTGTATTTTTGCAGCAAAGATTGGTAACTAATTCCCAATAGTACATCGAGATTTATATTCATGTTTTTTTTTTTCATGATTGGGATTTGGGATGACCTTCACTAAAAACAATTTTAACCCACTGTCGCACAGGCCTACCCGTGTGACGAGTTAAAGGTTTCGGCTGTATACAACTGTATTCATGTGCTGAAACATCACGTTCCCGTAGAAGAAAAGAAAACAAAGCTGAAAAAGAGGACTTTGGTCTTTGTATATAAAAACTCGTTTGAATTGAAATTTGTCGTGTAGGATTTGAAGTGCGAGGAGAACTCCCTGAAAGCAGTCAATTGTTTAAATGAAATGGTGACCAATGCTTTGTTTCATGTGGAAGATTGCCTCGCATGCTTGTCAGCTTTGCACGATCATGCTATTTTCCGATCCTGTTCTATTCCACTAGTATGTGATCTTTGTTATAGTGTACTATCTTCATTACATTCTTATTGCCATTCTTTTCTCTACCTCCTAATTCCTATGTAACTCACATATCGTCATTGTTCTAGATTATGGCGATGGGAACACTGGCATTGTGCTATAACAATATCCAGGTCTTCAGAGGTGTCGTGAAAATGAGACGTGGTAAATGATGTTTTCTTCTATCAAACGAAGTTTCAGTAGTTAATGATGCTTTCAAGTTTTAGTATAAGCATAATATTAAATCTCAAATTGGGTTACTATTGTTGTATCGTCTGTCACGGCCTAATCTTGCTAAATGCGTCTGATATTTCCTAAAAATGGGGTAAATTATGGTCTTGAAGATCTTCCGAACCTGTACAACAGCTGTGGTTTCGTTGTCACCACCTCGATTTAATACGACGAGTATGATCCATATACACACACTCAGTAGGTCACTTACCAAAATAAGCCTTTTGTACACAAGGCTTCATGCGATTTTCCACATTTATATCCTTTTAGTTTTCGTGTTTTTATGTTAAGTCTGTTATGAATTAAAAAGGGTAGTTTTGCACAAAGTTTGATTATCAAATTACAAATTTGCTTACAAAATTTGATTATCAAATCAATCATATGATAATATGGCTTGTGGATGATTTGATATATGATTTACTTTCTAGGCCTCGCTGCTATAGTAATTGAACGGACAAATACAATGGCTGATGTTTACGGGGCTTTCTTTGATTTCGCCTGCATGTTAAAATCAAAGGTAAACTCTTGTAAACCGCGACTACGTGGTTCTTTCTTGTTGCATCATGTAAAACGCGCTGTGGTTTTGCCTGCATAGTGCATACATAGGTTGACAAGAGGGATCCGAATGCCACAAAAACACTGAGCAGGGTTGATACAATAATGAAACTTTGTAAGGACTCCGGAACTCTAAATAAAAGGTACTTTAATACTCGTGTCTTTTAAACCATGATGCTTACCAATTACCATCCTCCTTATCCCGGAAAATTATACGTATTCTGTGGGTTTCTGTATTTTCAGGAAATTATATGTCGTGAAAAGCAAGTCGGGATTGATTCTTGTGAGAACCCCCTTCACTTTTTTCATACATTTTATGGGTCAGTTATATCTGCTAACCTTCGTAACCTGTGCAGATGTTAATGATATTTTCCATTGTACTGGCGATTATTTTTTCCCATCTATCTTCCAACTGGCAAATGAACTACTAGTTCAGGTACGTATGTTTTAAACATCGGCGGATTTATATAGGTTTCTTGTAGCTTATTGCAATATTTTCTGATATATGTAGAAGAATTCTAAAGACTAACCGATATTTGACTGTTAACAATCGACAGCTGACTGATAAGGCTGCTAATTGACCTATAATTGAGCATCATGGCCGATCCTGGCTAGGCCAATATATCGTAGACTGCTTGTATGACCATTAAAAAGCTAAATGTGATAAACAATGCCATAGTACACGCCACCGATCACAGTACAATACTGTGATCGTGGTCGACACTCCAATTTTCTATGTCTAGCATTTTGACGAGGCAGCTGATGATATCTCGTGAAAAAATTTAGTTTAAAGTGGAAAAAGGATTTGACAATGAAAGTCAGACAGAAATGAAAAATAAATACGATGGAGTACCAGGCGACTGGCTAACAACTGCTAACATCTTTGCATTCTGATCACAGGTGGTTTCGATTCTGGTACGGTAATCAGCTAATTATACGGGGAAGTAAACACTCTCGAGGTGCAAATGTTTGACAACTCAAAAGCTCAAAGAAGATCGGTGTAAAATGTATAACTGCTTTAGCTAAATGAGGTGCATAATAAGTAGTACTCGTATGTTATACAATATAACTGTCGTAGACAAGATGAACTTCTGTGACCAAGATAAAGCTAGTTTATACTTCATACTGCTATACGAATAATAAAAGCGGTACCGACAAATTTGATATGAGTACAATGACATTCCTTTTTTTTTCACCTTTTATTTGTTACATTTACCGATTTACAGTATCTGTTCAGTGGTTGATAATCTATACTAGGTATTTACATCTAATCGTCCTCCCATCATTCTTCTCTACAAATCATTTCATTCAAATAAAGTACAAGGGAAACGAGTTGGGACATGTCGGAAGGAAGTCAGGTTGTAAGATCACAGGAGCATAATCTAGTTTCCTTTATGCTCACCGGAAAAAATACATAAGGAATTATAGGTCTACAAAAGAGAAAGAGTTTCGAATAAAAATGAATTGGGAAAAAAATATATACTACCTTGACAAAGTAGAATAAAAGTTTTGAATTGTCGATAACACTACTAATTCCTCTGCCGCCTTCAAATAAACAAAAAATATTACAAGGGAAACTATTAATGGGGATAATAAAAAGAGTACAAAAAATTTACTACAGGCTACATGAAGTCAAGCCAGTTGGGTTTTGTACATATCAATTCAATAAAGCAATTCACGTTAACAAATTTCAAACAATAAGGATCATTTGTTTTAGATGACTGACTTCAAAAAACTTCAGCAATCTTGCTAGCTAGAACACGCTCCCGTCTTTCGATGAATCCAAACGGGAACCAACCAGCTCTGCCTTTGCATTCTCCTTCGGCCCAGCCATTGTTGGAAACCTGCAATTGCGCCAACATGAATAATGTTTAATTGGCGAAAAATAAACAATTATCGAGGATCCTACGACTAGCTTTCTCATAAAAGGGTATTGCTACCTATCTGTACGACTGTACGTACATGCCAAGCCACATTAATAACAGCATTACTCCGATGCCTCAAAGGTCCCCATCTCCAAGCATATAGACCAGGGTTTGGTGTACACACCTCCTTATCCCGTATTTGATAATACGGAGAGTCGTTTCAATTGACCCGTGATAAAAAAAAATGCCTAGAGAATTGTATTTAACCGGATGAGTCCAAGACTCCAAGCTCATTCTAAAAGTGATTTAAGGTGCCAAATAAAAACACTCCCTCCCATCCACCTCCTTAAACCAGAGAAAATAAAGCAATTACAACTACATAGGGTTGGCAAAACAACCAAACGGAACAAACCTTTCTTATCACGACGTAGTCGCCCAAAGACAAATTCAACTCAGTGTCAGATTCAGCTTGATATGGGCAAGTAACCTGCGAACAGAAAGAAAACATTACATAAAGGCAAAGTTGCCTTACAAAGTACGAACTCCTTTTCCCATTCTTAAATAAATAGGCTATATTCGGAACTAGGCATCATATGGACAGTCTAGTCTAATTAGCGGAAATAGCTACTAAACTGCTTTACATCAGCCTTTTAGTGGATGGGCTAATCCCTTTCAGCATAAACCAGTACCAAAAGCAAGAACTACTATATAATCCATCAAAGAAAACCAGAACATCGCTAGCGACCTTAAGGTTCGGTCCCACAAATGCAGGACTATGGATATGAAAGATCATTCTTGAGTGTTCTAACAGCCAATAATCGTCGACATTTACCAGCACACAGAAATATACTACACATAACTAGCAGTAGCCAGATATGAATTGGTATAGATATAATTGCCCAAATATACCTAACATTGTGCGGAGTATCTGCACAAGTATACAAGTCACTTGCACGCAAATTAACAAATTTGAAAATTGAAGGACCATTCTGTATGTACAGAAGGGAAAAATAATCATTGCCACAAACTCGGATCAGTGAATAAGTTTGTTTTCCACAACGTGCGTACTGTTTTCTGTGGATTTAGAGGGTCCAGAGTTCATTTTTTTAAGCTTGAGACAAGCTTTTAATATGGAAAATGAAGAAAATTGGTTTCCGAAAACTAACCTCTCCAAGAAAGTAACCCATGCTGTCAGTTGTAACATTTTGAGTATGAGATGCAAATACACCATTAACTTCTTCATACGCCGGTGGTGGTGGAGGTGGTACATTGTTCTCGAGAGTTGGGCCGGGAGCAGCTTCTATTCGCTGTCTCTCTGAAATCATCTATAGATAAACCACAGCGTACAATTTTACAAACTCGATACAAGCAACCATAATCTTGAGTGAAAACATACTTCACTATTACATTCATTTCACTCCCTTCATCTCGTTTACACTGGCCATTTGATAAGACATAGTATATATGATTTAATAATAGAATATCATCATTATCCCTTAGCTTGCAGTATTTACATGTCGAGATACCACACGACTTTTACCTTACCCTCTGCACTAGGAGTATCAATGAGATAGAGGGGGTATGCTATACAGTAGTAATTAACTAGAGATTGTACGGGGGTTCATTTTTTAAAAATATTCTAGATAAGAAATGGGCCAGAAAGGAATTGGGAGTTGGGACAACGTAAATGAGATAAATTCGGAATTTCTGTCGTAACACTTAATTATGAGCTATCAAGGTTTTAGAACATTATCGCAACTATAATTTGATCCGTATTGATTGCATTTATAACTGCGACGACTTATTTTAAGATCAAGTTTCAAACCGAAAGTTAATACTACCGCTGCATTAATAGATTACAGTGTAATAATGGTACCTCGCCTTCAAGCTGTTCAAGTATCTGGAGCGCTCTCTGATGGTAGATACGTTCTGCTTCTACCTAGGTGATTGAAGGCAGAAAACATGCCAGGAAGTCAGTCTTTGAATTTGAGAAATATCCTTGAAAACAAGTCAAAATAAGAATTTTGCATCACCATGGAAATGAGTCTCTGAAGAGTTTGCCTCTGTTGCTGAGCTTCAACAGCAGCCATAGCAGAAGCAGCCTCCTTTCCCAGAATTCCCATGTTTGACTTCAAGTCTTGAAGCTTTGATTCAGCTGCTTCTAACTTCATAACAATTTCTGGATTTCCTGATGTTTCCCTAACTTTCGCCTGCCGTCTGGAAACTTCGATTGCCTATCTAGGTCCAAAAACAGATTGAAATCAAACTACAATTTCACTTTGGAGTAAAAAAATTCAAAAGGCAACCAACTACTTCAGGCTCAACAATTTAGTTAGAGAAATGTAATATCAGAGGTACCTGTGCTTCAGCTTCTTGTCGCATTCGATCATAGCGTTGAGCAAGATGTCGAGCATCCTCCAAGGGAGCTCCCATAACCATTGCTCTTAAGGGCTCTGCCACCTACAAAATTGCAGGCGACTTATAAATGGACAGTATAAGGCCAGGTGACATAAGATTGACTGCATAAGCACAGTAACTAAGGCACTAAGCTGTTGCCGTCACTAAAATGCGCTTCAAAATCAGAATACAATTTTGAGCAGGAAAGAAGGGCTCCGGAAATCTTTGACAAACTCTAGGGTACTTCACACATCGATATGTCAAGTTAATTTAATTTACGCTTTGAGAATATTTTATCGCCTCTGCCAGTGAATAGTACTCTTTATTTTACCTGTTTTACGTTGCAGAATCAACTGAGACAAACTGAATTGCCCTTGTTTAATTTTGTAAGGAAATTTAGCAAACAAATAGAGTAACTTCAAATCATTCAAGTCCACAACAAAGAAATTAACCTTGGAATGGTGACTCAAAGCCAAGTATACATTCATTGTTCAACGACAAAAAAGCTAAGTAATTAGGTAATATAGGATTTTTTTTATTATTTGATTGTTGCAGTTTATACAGACTAAAAAAATGAAAGAAGTTGGTCATTTCAAAATCATTTTTTGGCGCGGATTGACATTTGGTATATTAGTGCATTCTGTATTTTAAATACAGTAGACTAAGGTTTCATGTAGAAGGCTGTGCTGCTCATTCGTTTCTAAGACTGATACTGGATATTCTGTCAAACTTTTCCAAATTATCATATAACATAGTCGTGGTCTTTCCAAATTTCATGCAGACACCAGCAAGTCAATGTGGATGAACGTCCCAATTGCAGGCTTAATCGCATTGTTTTTGCGTTATCTAGCTAATGAGGTAGAGTTTTTAAACCGAGCAGGTATATTAGTAGTAGTAGTTTTTAAACAAAAATTACTAAGGTAGTAGTTCTTAAAAACGTGATTATGTGAAGTAGTAGCGTAGCTATCAGGGCCCATATGAGATGGACATATTAACCCTATCATGAACGAGGTATACAAAGGATTTAGTTGTCTGATTTGTCTCACATGCATCTTGCCATCTAGTACAACTGTACGAGACTTGCATGTCAAATATAGTGAAAAGAAAACCAATTATCACTCGTAAAACAAATCCAACCTGGGTGCCAAAAGCTTTTAATAAGTTGCCTCGCTCCTTCTCCATCTGTGCACGAGCTCTGGAGAAACTAAGGGCAGCTTTGGATAATGTGCTGCCACTTGTGCATGTATTCTCGGAGCCATATTTTCTACCATCTTCAGACAATTTCGTTCCTGGCATTAATAAGCCAAGTGAAGACCAAGATGTTAGATATTAACCAACAACACAGTTGACAAGCAGTTTCAATTATTATAAATATAAGAATTACCAATTTCAACTTGCTTTGATCCATTAACGATGTAGCCTTCAACTCCACGTACAATCTCTCTTTGAAAATTCTGATAAATTGGGGCATTAGCAAGTAGGAACTCAATAACCTATCAGATGTTAATATCACTTTAAAAATGTTGAAAAGCTGGGAACCTTAGCAGCTCGTGTCGATATGTAAAGCTTCTCAAGCTTCTGATGCTGGTAAAATTCTGCCTCATCGGTGATCACATTATCTGAGCTATAGCCTCCACCAAATTGCTTGAAAACAGCCTACAAATTATTACAAATACAGAATATAAACAAGTCAAAGATGAGAGGTTTTTGGTTTAACAATGCAATTGCCCTGACTCAATATTAATGGCTCTTTAAAAAGAAATCAGATTATCACTTTACTTTTTACGGTTCGGGGATGGGCTGAGGGGTCAAAAGGACAAGAGGTCAAATCAATGAAGAATTGCTGAAGTAAAAAATTCCATTTCCAATGAAATCAAAGAGTCACTAGTTCTTGGCTTTAATATCATATAGTACGGTTTGAGTATCTGACCAACAAAATGCTAGTGTTCCTACTGAAGCTACACCGTTAATGAGTTCTTTACCCGTCGCTGCTTACAAACTTGGTTTCTTTGTTCGCAAACAACCTGAGTCTGGCTCTTGGAAGCATATTCATATGAAGTAACCAATTTTTAGAGCTTCCTTTACCTTGCCTTAGAAATGTAGATGCGACTCAAAGCCTACTAGTACATACCTTTAATTTCCACAATCATTTTAATATAGAGCACATCCTCTCTATTGCATAGGAACCGAAGTTCCTTCATAGTTCGTACAAGGTATAACATTCATCCCAAGCCTAATTTTTATCGTTTGAGGTGCTTAGATCTCAATTCCAATTTCTCCATTCAAAATTTCATTATGACTGTATATTCCCTCCATAATTACTATATGTAGTTATCTAATGCACCGAAACAACGAAATAACATTATGATATACATCATTGCACGTCAGGGTCCGACATCCCCTAGCTCATGTTTTACCATTATTGTTTATAAAACAATGAAATGCATACACTTGATAAGTTTTGGAAGGAGTATGCACAAAGATTAACAGCATGCGAAACCTAGTCAATGAAACAATGTATATAACCAAAGTGTTGATACATAGACTTGGACTCCATCTTCACCTTTAAGCTTCTCCATTAAAGCACGTTCCAAGCTTTTAACTTGGGTTTCGACCGGACTTGATTTCCGACCTCAAGTTTTAACGAATACCTCAATGGCGAACTCGATATACTATTACTTGATATCGCTTACAAAGTATCGCCTTTTGTACCTTTAAACTCACTAACTCACCCTCTTAACACATACTAAATCCATCTTATCAACTTCGTCTACATAGACACAAACTCGGGTAGTGCACCAAAGCAAAACTAATAGACCTACTCTTTTACAGCCTACACAACAGCCACAAACCAAAGCCCTTGACATCCACATTAAAAGAAAAATCACTCGCAAATGTGGCAATACATAGATACCCGACAATTAACGAAAATGATGAGCTCTAGAATGTCTCCCCTACAGGTTAAACTCGAAAATGCGCAAATCGCCAAATCCACAATTTGTGACATCAGGATCACAATTTTACACAAAACCAATCATCCGTTTCTCCTAACAACGATTGTTTCGCTACCAAATCATCAACAAAATTAGCTGTATTCAGATAATGCAAGATCCCAATAATCTAATCGAATCCATTATTTAAAAAACTAATAAAATTTCGCTTCTAAATCAAAATTTGTTTACATTTCAAACAAATAGATCAAATTGAATAAACTACCAGCAAAATCAATCACATCAATCAATTAAACCCAAAATCCGCAAGAACCCATCAAAAAAATTGAATCTTTCCTCATAAAATAACAAGATCAACACCCAGAAATCAAAAAAAAAGATACCCACCAATAATCAAGCTCAAAGATCAAATTAAACACAGTAATCGGATCTAATTAAGCTAAAAATATTTAAATGGATCAATAATAAACAAATTAGGGTTGAAAATGTAATACAAAAATGGAGAAAAAACAAGAAAGAGAGAAACAATGTACTTGTTGTTGCTTAGCAACTGTTTCTCGAAGCCTGGAAGCTTGTTTTTTAAGGGCTTCCATAAAATCCCAAATAAAATCTTCGTATTTTCTTGAATTATCAGTGTTGTTCTAGTTGATTTAGCTGGAAAATTACAAATTGTGGGAGACAAAAGGGTCGAGAACTAAGAACTAAGAACTAAGAAGCAAGGAGAGACGAGTAGACAAGTTTGAAATTGAAATTGGGGTTATGGTTCGGGATAGGATGAAAATATGTAAATGAGTCCATCTAAGTTTTGGTTAATTTGAAAGTTAGCAGTCGAGCTGGCAAACAATGACACGATCCAAAAATACGACATGAATCCGATATAAAGTTAGAATTAAAGCTGTCACTTTTTACTATAATGACGGATTAAAAGTCACCATTTTTTTAATATAATGTAACCATTTAATGACAAAATGTTAGAAATAAAGCTGTCACTTTTTACTTGAAAATAATGGTAACATTTTATCAGAAAATTAAGGAGTTAGGGGTAAAGCTTGATGACTAATTTATGTAAGTGGGTTGACATAAACACACCATGAGATTTAATTTGGTTGGGTTTGGGTTGAAGAGTTTACGACCTGATTACTTGTGACACGAACATGAACCCGACACAACCTAATTTAATAGTACGATGTCTTTTGGGAAGAAGACCATGAGTAAATTCGTGAGGTATTGACCCAAAGCGGACAATATCGTACTATTCTGTGTAGTGGACACTGATGCAGCAGAGGTCAAACTAGAGGTATCAACGCTTCCGCACAAAAAGTGGTATTAGAGCCCATTGCCGACTTAGGCTAGACACAAGAAAAAAGCATCAGTTCCAAGACTTCTATTTATTATTGTATCTTCCTCTTACTACTATGTAGAGCAATTATGTGTGAAACGGTAGCTCAAGTGGTAAGGGCACTCTTATCAAGAGTACAATACTCTTCATGAATAGTATACACCTAATAAGTGATCTTCATATGCTTGGCAATTTCGCATGCGTGCAAATCGATCGCAAATTTGCAATGATAATGGTTATTGTTATGGGTATGGGTCTCACAACTGAAAATGAAAAGAAAAGTGGCATTGATTTCATGTCCTAAGTCGGAAGATTTTACCAGAATGCCAATTGAAATAGGCCCTTGTATTTTAGTTGATGTATGAAACATACGACACTACAATAGTAAACAGGAGAAGTGGAGAAAAGTACAAGCTAGCTAAAATACTAGACCCGTGGGTAGACCCGGACCCAACCCATACCCATCGGGTATGGGTATGGGTCAAACAATTTCATACCCATGCGGATATGGGTCGGGTCTGGGTCCAAGGGTGCGGATGCGGGTATGGGTATGGGTCTTGCCAGACCCGACCCATATCCAACCCGTTGCCATCCCTAGTCGTGAGTGCTCTTGCAAAGAGAAATGGGTGACCCAAAAAGTTTGCTCTAAAACAAACCTCCTAAACTCATGCAAACTTGATCATGTGGGAATTGAGTAGGCACTCAAGGGAAGTGATGGAAGGCCAAAAAAGCCAAACTTTACGCATACTTACTACCAGAAATACTAAAGTAGATCATCAACATAAAATGGAGAAAACGTTATTGATTCTATGTGATTGAATTTTACAAGAAACATAAAAAATTAAAGAAATCTTTTTAATGAATGAAAGCATATATCGTAATGGAAGAATGGCGAGCACCCATACATATTGATAAATCTACGTGGAACTCTCGATTTGGTCCATTTCATGGCATACTCCTTTGGACCCTCTCAAACATGATTTATAGTCCACGTATAATCATTTAAGATGGATAATATACGTCTTAAGCTTAAGAAATGTCAAATACATATTCATCTTAAGTTTAAGACGGATAGTGTCTTCTTGATCAAAACTTCTATGTTACAAGTACTATTCTTCTATATTGTTACTTCTTCCGTTTTCAGTGATTTGTTTACATAAGTTTTATACACAAAGACTAAGGTAGAGAGAAAGCATAATTGATTTAAATATCATTAAAAGAAAGTAGAGATGATAAGGAAGTTAATTATATTAAAACTGTTTGGCAAACTAGCTGAAAAGATACTTGAAATCTGAATAGGTAATATTTAATATAATAAATTAGAGATGTAAAAAAGAACGATAACGAAGCAGATAGTTTATTTCTGTCACATCTTAGGTAACATTTTATTTCAACTAGCTTACTTGCCAAACACTTGCACAATAACAAGTTAGCTAAACCTTTGGTTAAATAAGTTACCTAAAATATTTTGACAAAGAGGAGGCGGTGAATATAATATCTCATAAACATGAAACAAGTCATCTCATACGATAAAAAAAAACATGACTCAGTAATCTAATTAATTATAAAAATAAAAACAAATTTAGAAAGATGAAGATGAAAATACCAATTAAAAAGCAAATAAAGTAATAAACTATAAAATATTATTCATGATAAATTGAGTTTAGTGTCATTAAAAAAAAAACAAATAAATAAGAAAATGAAAATTTCATAGATTTTGCAATAATGTTTTAACTCAAATAGTCTTTTTTTTTTTGCAGCGGTAACTCAAATAGTCGGATGATAGCGAATTAATACCTAATTTGGCTTCGTTTAAAAATTTTTTGCAATTGTTTGTTTGAGAGCGTATTTTTGCATATAAATTTTGTCAATTTTCGTCGTTTATCTCATGTTTAATCCTTTCCCTCAACAATTCATCCCTAATCATACAAAAGATTGAAAATTATTCTACATATTAATTAGGTGATGTGTTAAAAAGTAAGAACAACAAGCACAAGATATAATACTAGTGTAAGACGACAAAGGATCCGATTTCATTTATTGCGTCGTCGTTTGTTATAATGGTATAAACAATGCGGAATTTTTCCGTGTCCTCCGAGAGGACCATCCTCATTATACCTAAAGGAGACGGAGCAAAAAAAAAATATTATAAAACCTTGAGCGTAATGAGTACGGTCCTCCCGAAAAACACATGAATTTTTCAAACAAAACATCTTTATCTAATTAACGTGATTTACATGCTATCAAATACAGAGTATTATGTTATTTATCTAACAATTAGGAGTACTTTTTTTATGCGACGTTCTTTTTCGTGTTTTTTTGTTGTTGTAGAAAGTGACCATTTTTAGGCCAATAGTGACCACTTTGAAAGAAAGGGTCACTACTAATAAAAAAAAGTGGTCACTATTTAACCAAAAGTGGTAACTAATAATAAAAAAGTGGTCAATTTTTACTAATCATACATACAACCGTCACACTAGAGAATTTGCGTTTATCTAAAATATATATAAAATGGAGTATTAAT
This sequence comes from Heliosperma pusillum, assembly GCA_022085475.1. Lineage (NCBI taxonomy): Eukaryota > Viridiplantae > Streptophyta > Magnoliopsida > Caryophyllales > Caryophyllaceae > Heliosperma > Heliosperma pusillum. The sequence continues at coordinate 18,153 of JAIUZE010001717.1, forward strand.
AACCATGTAATTCACCATATATATTCACTATTATCCAAAATCCAAGAGAAACATAAAATCATCACCTTTTTGGGTGAACAATTCAATTTTATGAAAACTTGAAGATAAAATCATTATTAATTCACCCACCTATTCCACCTAAAGATGAAAACTTTAATTATATAATGTCATGTTTATTTATTTATTTATTTAATTACTACTACTACTCCCTCTTGGCCACTTCCCTACCCAAACTCAAAACGGTCCAATTCCTACCCACTTACTTCAACTTATCTCCTCCACAAATCCTCACTTTCCTTCTATTCACAACAACAATCATTCAACTCGATCTTTTGGTATTTCATTTCTTCATCTTTAATTTTCCTCTTTTTTTTTCATTTCTTTCTTTCTTAACAATCATTTTATTTTAATCTGTTAGTCTTGTTTATGGCGGTCACAATCTTGTTAGTTGTAACGTCTCACAACCATTTCCGTTTTAATGTTATTTAAATCGTTGTGAGCCGTCACAAACTTGTGCCCGTCACATGTAAGAATTTGTGTATTTTAATAACTTATTACTTACATATAGAATTTCAATCTTCTATGTGTTACGTTCTTTACTATATATAGCTTGACAATTTCGGTAATAAAACTCAATAAAATTTTAACAAAGCTCGACACCAATAAAGAGGTTATATATACAACCAGTTGTATAATCTATTAACTGAATTCTTTATATGTTTTGCGGTTACAGTATACGTATATAATGGAGTGCATGGACGTCAAAGCGTTAAAATCAAGTTTTGCGTCGGAAAAAGCCATGAAAAGCGTCAATAATCAACAAGTGATTTTGGATGATATTTGGTGTGTTACGGGTGATGATTTTGTAATTGACGATTTTTTCGACATACCAAATGAAGAAAACATGAATGATGTCGATAATAATAATAGTAATAGTAATAATAATAATAACGATGGCGGATTTTATTTGGAGGAAGAACAAGAAGACGAAGAAGAAGAAGAAGAAAAATATTCAAATTCATCTTATTCTTTATCGTCTTCTCATGACCTTGTTGATGATTCGGCTCATTTTTCACCACACCTCGGAATTCCGGTAAGGGTAGTTTCGTCATTTCAACTCTGTATATTTGGTATAAAATAAGTGAAACTACATATTATTGTGTAAGACTGTCTTACACAAATTTATTTTTCACTAAGTTATTGTAGTAATGTTTTTTCATTCGTTCTATTCAATATTAGTGTGAAACGGTCTCACAAAACAAGAACATATATCGAACATATATCCTAGGATAGAACGTAAGTGAGCAAAGTATTGGTGATATTAAAATGGTACATTCTATATCCTTTTAGGAATGTTTTTATCTTATTATAGTTTTAAAAAAAAAATTGAGCTTAATGGTTAATTTATTGTTAATTGTCTACTTTATTATGCTAAATAATACGAGACGAGTTATACGAAGTACTATTAAGTAAGACTAAATTTGATAAATATTACTGATTTTAAAATATTTTATTTTTAAAGTTTTTAATAAGGTTAGAGACATGTTAGAAAAACTGTTTGACACATAAAGTTATTTTTAAAAATTTTATGACATAAATAATAATTAAATATTGATGGGTGGGTTGTTGACTTGTCGGTGTTTTTCTATTGGTAGGATGATGATATGCAAGAGCTCGAATTATGGTCACATTTTATGGACGATTCTATCCCTGAGCCAAGTCTTCCTATTCCAAAGTCAAGCCTTGATGCTAACTTTGACCAAACCGGGTTTACAATTGTGAACCGAGTCGAACCGTGGCCCAAACAAAGTGTTGTAAGTGTGTCACGTTTCCCAACAACGGTCCCGGTCAAAAAGAGGAGCAAACGGGCTAGGTCAACCAAGAACCGGGCGTGGTTTACCGGTGATCAGCCAAAAACCGAGTCATCATTGTCGTTGGAGTCAACTTCTTTATTTGCATTATCCCCGGTTCATGAGATGAGTTTGCTTTATACCTTTGGAGAACCGGTTATGAAAAAGCCACGAAATGAAACTACGTTGGTAAATGGTGGGATTGTGTCGGTTCAGAGGAGGTGTAGTCATTGTCAAGTGACGAAAACCCCGCAATGGCGGGCTGGTCCTGATGGCCCAAAGACATTGTGTAACGCGTGTGGGGTTCGATTCAAGTCAGGTCGACTTTTTCCAGAGTATAGACCAGCTTGTAGTCCGACATTTTCTAGTGAGGTACATTCTAATAGTCATCGTAAGGTGTTGGAGATGAGGCACAAAAGGGAAATGGTCGAGGTCAAGTCACACACTGGTTCAGCTTAACAGGTTTTGACTAGAGACGGCTAAAAGCGGCATGGATACCCGAATTTCATTTAGTTCGGTTTGGATTTAGGACGATCCCTGTTTAATTGTACAATTTTTGGTGGCAGACTAATGCCTCTCATCTTCACTTTTAATTAGGCAAGTTAGTTGTAAAATAGATAGGTTGAAATTTTTAGCAATTAGTAATGGAGTAATATTTACATTATTTTAGCTTAGTTCACAATTGATGTAGTTTTAAGGCAAAAAAAACACACTTTTATAGTTAGTCATAGACTCCTAGTACGAATAGTTCAATGTAACGTTGTAAGATTGCATTTGATTGATATATAGAGTTTTTTATTTTTCTTTTTCTCAAAGAATTTTTTGAAAAAAGACTAGCATTACTAGAATACAAACAATACTTCAAAAGAATTAATAAAGTAAAAAAAATCTAATTGAACCAAATGAAAAAAAAAAAAAAATCTTGTCAACTAAGGATTTCAAATCCCATATGCACTTTGGCACAACTTCGTACCACCATCTCAACGTAGTTTATGCCGGGAACCTTCATTTCGTTCAATGTACGAAAGAAATTTTTTATTGTTGTGACCAAAGGCTATTGATGAATAACTTGAATAATTGAAAATATGCGTAACGAACCATTCTTATCTACATATTCATTAAAATTAAACCTTAAAAGACATATATATAGGACAAATATTCCGAAGATAGAGAGTAAAAAACGAATGTCCCGAAAAAAGGAAACTTAACTTTTCTCTATTAAATAATTAGTTTAAAAAGGAAACTTAACTTTTCTCTATTAAATAATTAGTTTTCATATTACTAGTTGAGGAATGAAATAATTTTGGATCTTATTATCGGTTGATCGTTAATGGTAGCCTCGAATATGATTACCGAACCTTGATTTTTTTTCTAAATGTATAGTGAGTAAATAACTTAACCTCAAATCCAACTTTATTTGGATTGGTATTGACAATTTGACATTGTGAATGGTGAATTTGAATTTTCTCTTAGAAATTAACGTTAATGTCTCATGATAGGCGCCTAAAAACACATGAAAATTCAAAAGTTCGGTACTTAATTTTGGATTTTTTTGATGATTTCCAAAATCCACTATTTATATATTCAAGAATTCAACTCCGTAAATGACTAGTTTAGTCATTAGGCGCTTCTCTACTTCAAAAACAAGACAAATGGAGCCATTTGCCCTTCGCAAATTCTTTTATAATTCTGCTATAAGACCGTCGTATGATGCGACCAATTGACAGTGATTATTTTTTTTGACAAATAATACCTACTTTTGGTTAAATAGTGACAACTTTTTATAGCTAACAAATGACTATTTTTGTCTAGGTGGTAACTATTTACATATAAGTGGTCACTATTGACCAAATTATAGTCACATTTTACAAAAACACGCGATATGCAACGGTCGCATAAGAGACGTGCTGTTTACCCATTTTCACTTTGAGATTTATGCATGGGACTAGATATTATTACATTAGTATTATATATATATATATATATATATATATACACTATGATTAGTTAATTCAAATTATATTAGCCAAAATAATATAAATATCTAATGAAACTGTTTCTTTAAAATCAACATCAAAACTACATACACACACCAAGATACTCTGGTCTCGGATCATCTGACTGACTAATAGTCTTGAAAATAGTGATCGAAAGATTAAATCTTAGCTTAGTTACGGTTCACTTCGGTCCGGATCGAACAAGTGATCCACATAATCATTATACATAACTGAATATTTTATGGTCAACACTAATATGATTATATGAGTAATATTTAGATCGGATCGAACTTTCCAAGTAATGAATAACCACTCCTTACTTAGTTCATCAATGACTACTGAAGATGTTTTATTATTGTACTGACCTTGCGCCTCATTTAACAAAAAAAAAAAAAGTTTATTCATTCAATAAGACTTACTTGTGACGGGGCGACCCGTCGTAAGCTTGCGACGGGTCAAATCCCCCTCACAAAGAGCAAGTGACAAGGCAAGTGGGGGGCTCCATTTGCCCCTCACTTGCTCTTTATGAGGGGTACTTAACCTGTCACAAGCTTGCGACAGATCGATCCGTCACAAAGTTAGTTGTAAAATAGATAGGTAGAAATTTTTAGCAATTAGTAATGGAGTAATATTTACATTATTTAAGCTTAGTTCACAATTGATGTAGTTTTAAGGCAAAAAAAACAAAATTTTATAGTTAGTCATAGACTCCTAGTACGAATAGTTCAATGTAACGTTGTAAGATTGCATTTGATTGATATATAGAGTTTTTTATTTTTCTTTTTCTCAAAGAATTTTTTGAAAAAAGACTAGCATTACTAGAATACAAACAATACTTAAAAAAAATAATAAAGTAAAAAAAAAATCTAATTGAACCAAATGAAAAAAAAAATCTTGTAAGCTAAGGATTTCAAATCCCATATGCACTTTGGCACGACTTCGCACCACCATCTCAACGTAGTTTTTGCCGGGAACCTTCATTTCGTTCAATGTACGAAAGAAATTTTCTATTGTTGTCACCAAAGACTATTGACGAATAACTTGAATAATTGAAAATATGCATAATGAACTATTCTTATCTACATATTCATTAAAATTAAACCTTAAAAGACATATATATATAGGACAAATACTCCGAAGATAGAGTCAACAACAAATGTCCCGAAAAAAGGAAACTTAACTTTTCTCTATTAAATAATTAGTTTTCATATTACCAGCTGAGGAATGAAATAATTTCGGAGCTTATTGTCGATTGATTGTTAATGGTAGCCTCGAATATGATTAAGGAACCTAGATTTTTTTTTTTGTAAATGTATAGTGACTAAATGACTTAACCTCAAATCCAATTTTATTTGGATTGGTATTGACAATTTGATATTGTGATTTGTGAGTGGTGAATTTGAAATCTCTCTTAGAAATTAACGTTAATGTCTCATGAAAGGCGCCTAAAAACACATGAAAATTCAAAAGTTCGGTACTTAACTTTGGATTTTTTTGATGATTTCCAAAATCCACTATTTATATATTCAAGAATTCAACTCCGTAAATGACTAGTCTAGTCATTACTCATTAGGCGCTTCTCTACTTCAAAAACAAGACAAATGGAGCCATTTGTGGATCGCAATTTCTTCTATAAGACCGTCGTATGATGCGACCAATTGATAGTGATTATTTTTTTTTGATAAATAATATGTACTTTTGGTTAAACAGTGACCACTTTTTATAGCTAACAAATGACTACTTTTTTCTAAGTGGTAACTATTTACATATAAGTGGTCATTGTTGACCAAAAAATGGTCACATTTTACAAAAACACGCGATATGCAACGGTCGCATAAGAGACCTACTGTTTACCCATTTTCACTTTGAGATTTATGCATGGGACTAGATATTATTACATTAGTATTATATATATACTATGATTAGTTAATTCAAATTATATTAGTCAAAATAATACTCCTTCTTAGTCGTTCATTTCTTCTCTCTTTTCTTATTGGGTAAGTCGGTTTTTCTTCCCTCTTTCCCTTTTTGGATGTGGGGTTATTTGTTTTGTGTGGTCCAAATTCAATCGTATGTGGGGTAGTGTATTTTGTGTGGTTCAAATTTCCTTAATTTTTGTGCAAAAAGGAAAGAGGAAGAAATGAGTGACTAGGACATGTTATAAATATGGAATGAAATTTGTTTCTTTAAAATCAACATCAAAACTACATACACACACCAAGGTATTCTGGTCTTGGATCGTTTGACTGACTAATAGTCTTGAAAATAGTGATCGAAAGATTAAATCTTAGCTTAGTTACGGTTCACTTCGGTCCGGATCGAACAAGTGATCCACATAATCATTTTTCATGTCTAAATATTTTATGGTCAACACTATATAGTTATATATGAGTAATATTTAGATCGGATCGAACTTTCCAAGAAATGAATAACCACTCCTTACTATTTCATCAATGACTACTGAATATGTCTTATTATTGTACTGACCTTGCACCCCATTTAATAAAAAAAAATGTATTCATGAGTGATTATGATGATGTTCATTGATAAATTCAAGAGCCGAATTGGCAGCAAAGAGGTGCATACACACCACCATAGTGGGCTACGTAAGTACGTATCATTTGCTAAATTTAGTTTGACATTATATAACTTATTACTTTGTTACATTTTCTTAATTTCTTAATTATTTGTGTTTGTACGTAGAGTATGTGTATCCGTATAAAATAATGGAAGAAGAATGGTTGACAGTCTTGACATTAATTAAGTCATACATACGTGCATGACATTATTAACATGTACATACGACCGAATTGTTTTGTTAAAATTGCGTTGACCGAATTCAAAACAATACGAGTATATATCATTCTAAAATGATCGATTTAAAGAAAAACTTCCCTAGCTATGAGAAATAGACACAACCGTATAGCCTGGAGCATCGAAATGACTTACCTCGAAAATTACCCGAAACAGACGATCCTATTGTCATGGCTAATTGTCGGGCCATGGATTATACTCCATATGGGAATGAGTTGATGATGTGCATATAAGAAATTTTTGAGGTATACATGGACGACACGGTCAACTCTATTAACGTACATCAAACCAATGGGAATATTGAAGTTGAGAGCATTTTTAGTAACTAAGAGAATCCGCATATAATAAAAGAATGTAGTTTATTTTCGAAAATACATTTCACCAATTACAACACTTTTCATTTGTATAATCTTTGGACTAAAAACAAATATTGAACATAGCACTCTTACTCCAACCATAAAGCGATTCTTACCCGCGATATAGTGCGCTCCCTTAAACTGAAAAAAATCAAATTTATTTGATTATTTATCCTAATTTGATAATTTGTATACCCATTTTCATCTCTTACATCACACTCAGTGAATTTGGAGATATGCATAGTAAATGGGGTAATATTTGGAAACATATTATCCTCCATCAATTTATATTTGTCATCAAAAATTACAATTTCCTTTTTCTATCTATATACTTATTCTTTATAAAATATAACATGATCTCCAAATTTTCACTCTCAATCAAACATGGCATACACACTCCACCACATTTTCTGTCTTCCATGCTTCACAAACATTCTTCTCCTATGCGTTCCTCTACTGTTGCTCACGACTATTTTACGTCGAAAAAACCGATACCCGCCTGGTCCAAAGGGACTACCTATTGTGGGCAATATGCTTATGATGGATCAATTAACTCATCGGGGGCTAGCCCAATTGGCGAAGACCTATGGGGGACTTCTCCATTTGAAGATTGGTGTCTTACACATGGTGGCGGTTTCCACGGCCGACATGGCCCGTGAAGTCCTCCAAACCCACGACCACGTCTTCTCAAACCGACCCGCTACCATTGCCATAACTTATCTTAGTTACGACCGGGCAGATATGGCATTCGCCCATTACGGCCCATTTTGGAGACAAATGAGGAAAATATGTGTAATAAAGCTATTTAGCAGAAAAAGAGCTGAATCATGGTCTTCAGTCCGTGAGGAAGTCGACTCGATGACTCAGTCTGTCTTAAAACGAGTCGGGTCACCAGTGAATATCGGGGAATTAGTATTCGAACTAACAAGGAACATAACATATCGAGCTGCATTCGGGTCGGGTTTCACGGCGGGTCAAAACCAATTCATATCAATCATGCAAGAATTTTCGAAGCTTTTCGGTGCATTCAATATTGCTGATTTTCTACCTTGGTTAGGGTGGATTCATGCACAAGATTTCAACAAGAGACTAAAACAAGCAAGAGGAGCACTTGATGAATTTATTGATAAAATTATAGATGATCACATGGAGAAGAAGAGAAAACATAAGAAAAATAATAATGATCAAGTTAATGAGTTGGATACAGATATGGTAGATGAACTTCTAGATTTCTATAATGAAGATGGAGAGAAAAATCAGACAGATAATAATTCTCAATCTCCTATTCAGTTAACTAAAGATCACATCAAAGCAATTATTATGGTAAGTCATCATTCAAATCATAATTCATAATTTCATAATCAGTTGGTCTTGCTTGGGACGACCCAAACACGCTAACCTGAGACTGAATCTCGATCGATTCATGGCCCAATTGACCAATAATATAAAATAATGTATATTTGATCGACTCCTATAATATAAAATAATGTAATCTAATGTTTTCTAGGATGTCATGTTCGGAGGAACAGAGACGGTGGCATCTGCAATAGAATGGGCAATGGCAGAACTGATGAACACACCAGAAGAGCTAAAAAAGGTTCAAAAAGAGTTAGAAGATGTAGTTGGACTTAATAACACGGTCCACGAAACTCATCTCGACAAGCTCGCCTACTTCAAATGTGTGATCAAGGAAACCCTAAGGCTCCACCCACCTATCCCTCTCCTCCTCCATGAAACAGCCACAGACGCCACCCTGGGCCCGTACCTCATCCCAGCCCGCTCTCGGGTCATGATCAATGCTTGGGCCATCGGTCGCGACCCTTCTGTATGGGAAGACCCAGACAAATTCAACCCGGCTAGGTTTGCTAAAGAAGGTGCCCCGGATTTCAAGGGGAGTGATTTTGAGTTTATACCGTTTGGATCAGGCAGACGGTCATGCCCGGGTATGCAACTTGGACTGTATGGTTTGGATTTGGCTGTGGCTAATCTATGCCATTGTTTTACATGGAGCTTACCTGATGGACTTAAGCCTGGGAGTCTTAATATGGATGATATGTTTGGGCTTACAGCTCCGAAAGCGACTAGGCTGATTGCTGTGCCCACCTATCGGCTAAAACACTCGCTAACATGAAACCAGGAGTATCAGTAATTCAACAAACATTCCTATAAAACTAAGCACAGATGAAAGATGAAGACATTAAAAGCTCTATATAGAGTCAGTTTCACTTCTCTATTTTCCAAGTGGTTTTCTCAATTTGATGTTATCCTCGTTCAACGAAAAGATAAACTAAATGTGTTGAATTACAGAATATTTGCACGTACAATTTTACAAATGGGAATTGTAGGCTATGCTAAAACAATCAATGTTGGGAGATATAAACTCATTCTGGCTTTGAAAAAAATCACCAGAAGAGAATAAATGTGTGATCATTTCATGAATATTTCTTCACGGCCTTCAAAGAATTGACGATTTTACAGTCACGACAGTCAATTAGTCATCTTCAGTTTCAGTAATGCTGTAAAATGAAGTACCTATAACAGGATCCTGATCACAGCAAGACCCACTGCTGAAATGGAGACCAGTGAACCAATGCAATATTTGATGACTTCATACTTTGCAGCTTCTAGTTGAGCCCTTAAGGCATGAATTTCCTGGAGAAAAAATCAAGTTAGTCCAAGACGTAGGTAAAAATCTATCGGAGAATTTTCACCTTTAGCGTCAGCGATCACATATCTCAAAATATCAATACTACAAATTACAATAGACTAATCTGATATGGTTTTTAGATGTGCGACCAACCCGTAGATTAAGTATATGAAGAATATTTAAGGATATGGGGTGGTCTCACATGTGAAACCGGTTCAAACAAGAGTCAATGTTGTACAGGATATACGGCTCCAACTATGAGTTATAAACAGAAATGACGATTTTACAGAGTACTATTCATTAGGAGGGTCCTTACTCGATCAAGCTTATTTGTTAGGTTGGATGTTTCGGTTTTCTGATTGTTAAGTTCCTCACGTATACGCCTGCGTTCATTTAAGACGGATTTAGCAAGAAGGTAAGTATACGGAGATAAATCAAATCTGCCTGTGAGAGACAATCAGTAGAGTTTGCCTAACCCTTTCTCAAGATTTAGATCCAAACGCTGTCCAGCTGTCACCTTGTCAATCTCATACCTGGTCAACAAAAAAGTCGCATTAAAATGTTTGCTTAAAGATCAAATAGATGCAATCCAAATTAAGGCATCAACGACAATTGAAGAGAAATATTTGTCAGAATATAACTGACTTCAACTCCCGTTGCAATTTCTCTATGTCTCCCTGAAGCTTTTCAGTCTCCCTCTGCAACAACGCAAAATGATGGTCCTGCATGCAAGGAAACAAACAGAGTAACATAAGAAACAAGTTCTGTAAATACGCAATAAAAGTTACCCAAAAAGGCATCTCAAAACGGGAACAATGGGAAAAGAAACTGATAAAACCACTTCGCATATACATTCAGTATACAAGTATTTAACTTCAAATCAAACAACAAACTATATAGCACATCAACATGGTTATTTAATGACTTGATGCTATCAAAACATGATCTTGCAATAAACAGGTGTTCTACAAAAAATTGTGGTGTGCCATCATCAAGCACCCATCTTATCACTTTCAATATTATTATTTCAATAAACATGATATTTATTGCAGCTCTCGAGCCCGGTAAGTAAGAAGAGATGTAGTACGTTTGGGGAAGCCATCGTAAACAAGTCCACAGTTATAAAATGGATCAAAATCTGTAACTAGAGTGTGTTTGATTTAGGGGAAAGTATTTTAATGGAGTATATCGATGTCATTTGATTATGTATGAGTCTTATGACTTCCTACATTGTATACAATGAAGATACCCCAGACAAGGCCATTACAATACAAAGGGGAAACGGAATTGAAACTGTCGTCAACAATTGTCAACAGGACCTCATTCTCAAACACTAGACTACGACCTCACTTTCCTATAGAGTAATACGGTAGAGCAGCACACACACAAGCATAGATAAGGCAAGTTACAAAAAGGCTTAATCTTTATTGCTAAGAATTTGCTCCATGAATGATGAAACAACATATTACCTGCGAAGTTTGAACTTCTGTTTTAAACTTTGAAATATTCCCGTCCTGAACCAGCTCTATCTATTCATCATTCAAACATGGCAAAGTTTACAAGTCAACCCAAAATAAAAGTTCCATAGACCAAGACTCGATTTACAAGTCAATAAGTCATAACCCCAAAGAAGGAGCGTACCTTCTGCATTTCACCTTTGGACACAAAAGAATATGAAACATTTTCCAAGGTATCATTAAGAACTCCGGTGATTGCAGAGGTTATAGCCTCAGCTTGCTTTGACGGTATTCCTTCTTTCTCTAAACTCCTCACCTATTCACGGAAAAAGTAAACAAATGGTACTTCGATTATTCATTGCTCTCATCTACGCCAAGTCAATCAAATACATTAATTGCTTGACATGTGATATTATAGCTCTAGCAAAGTAGAAGAAAAACGAAACCGAAAGATAAACTACTGAGTATAATTCCTTGTATACACCGAAAAATCAATCTTTCATCAAAATTGTGGTTCTTCTTCGCATAACATTAAAAAACTATGAATCTGAAAATGCATAATATTAACAATAATCAAAATCTTTATAAACTTAATTTGAAAGGAAAATGACATTAGTAAATTACAAATAATTAAAAATAAATCAGTCATTCATAGAAAAATTTCTGGTCTTTCTATACAAAATATCAAAACAGCATGAATCTGAATATGCGGAATATCAGCAGAAATCAAAACGAAATTACAATATCAACAATTAAAAGAAACCGATCATTCATCAAGGATTCCGGCTATTAAGCACGGAATCAAGCACGAATCGTCAAAACTATGAACATGATGCATAATATCATTAAACGAAACTAAACTCAACTTATTAGAAACCTAAAACTGAAACATAAAATTGCTCAAATTGAAAGGCATTCACGCATAAATGTAGCACAAATTGATAATGCCTAATTGATAATGTCGCAACAGATTCAAATTGATAATGCCTAATTGATGAATGAAATTTCCGATTTTCTGCACAAAATCTAAAAATGCGCTCAAATTGATAATGCCTAATCAAGCATCATAAAAATACAAATTGCTTAAAACGACATCAATAAATTTCCAGAAAACGCCGAAACTTAATTCAAATTACAGAAATTAAGTTAGACATGATCACAAATTGATAATACCTGATATAGCATAACACGAAATTGCTTAAAGCGACATCAATAAACTTCCAGAAAATGCCGAAACATTATTCAAGATAATACGAACTATAAACAAAAACTACTTTTAATTCCTTAATTCCTCATTTCCTCGTATATCATCAACATATTCACCAAAAATCAATCAATATTTCATAAAATTCCGATTAATCTGCACGAAACATTAAAACTAAGAATCTAAATACGCATGATATATCATCAACAATCAATTAAACTATAAAAAAAGCGCAAAAATTAATTACACCTAATTAAGCATAAATATCAATAATTAAAACTATGATTCGTAAGTAGGTAGTCATTATTATCAAGTTCTCCAAAAATCAATCAATTTTTCATCAAAGTTTCGGTATCTAATCAAAATTAACAAAATAAAAGCGCACAAATTAATTATACCAAATCAAGCATATTAAACTTCAATAAACTTGCAGAAAAATGCCGAAACATAATTAAAATTAAAGAAAAAAGATAGAAATAATCACCATAGCTAAAGTATCAACAAGAAAAGCACGTTTTCCATTACTAGGAACTTGAATTTGTGCGATCTGACGGTAATCGAAATTCAACCTGCGGTTAATTTCCGGTGCAACAGCTGTAAAATTATAACGACAATCACCTCTCGATTTACCGGAGAATAAACACCGAGTTAACGATCCGAGTTGAATCGCTCTCCTTGAAGCCGCCATTGAAATGCAAGAAAAAAATAATATCTTCAAAAAAATCGATTATAGTAAAATGTTATTGAAGGTGCTAATGTAGCAATGTAATTGAAGAAAGTTTAGAAGGAAGATTGTTGAAGCATTATATGCGTGTTAAAAATGGCGGCATATAATAAATGGAAGGAAAAGAGAAGGAAATGAGGAGAAGAAAGGATATAAGATTTGAGAAAATGTTGGGAAAGATGTTGGTGGAGTGCAAGTTGGGATTATCGGTTTCGAGGATATAGACAAGATTCAAGTAACACTAATTTTTATATGAGACGGTTTTATCAACAAGTCTTAATGAAAATGTTATATCCGTATTTAATAAAGACATGTCGGGTCAGCTCGAGTTGCTTCTTACAAGAGGCAAGTGTGAGGCAATTTGGTTTTCCACTTGCCTTTTGTAATAGACGCAACCTGAATTGTCTTCATTGAAGAGTGAAGACAGATATATCCGTCTTTAACGAGAATTTGTGAATTTATAAATGAGATTGTTTTTTTTTGGTGTGAATAAGAGAGACGGTTAAGAGTATTTGATATTGAGTAGATTTGGTAAACGAGTTATTTTTTCAAATTTAAAATAATTGGAACGAGTTGGGATGGGTTAATATAAGTTCAGGTCATTCTCGGGTTGGTTATTATCAAGATGTTATTTAGGTATAACGGTTAGTTTTCAACAATAAATATGTGGGCCAGCTCATATAGGGTCGGATCAATTTAGGGGTGGGCCAACCTCAAGTCCTTAGTTCAATACTGCTCAGGTTATTCGGGTCGAATCAATCTTGTTAGGTCTGATTTTGAGAATATTAACAAGATTGACGGCACACTATGTTCAATAAGACATTCTTAGGACGCGCTTACTGTAATCATAAAATTAGTTACTTTTTCTCATTAGTTTTTTAGCTATTAAAGTAAAATATGTTATGTATCACATTATTTTAATTGCGAGAGTCTTATTTAAAACTGTTTTATATAACTAATTAAACCATTTTCTTAAAAATGTCATTTTTTTTCGTGGAAGGGTAAAATTGTAGTCAACTTTCACTCTTTAAATTCCCTATCACAACAATTCAAATCTACACGTGTTATAAATGTATCACAATTGTTACGTAATACTAACGTGTCACATTAAATATCCTTTTGTGTCATCATCCAAAAACAAGTTTTATACGACACAAATTCTCATTTAAGACGAGTCAACTCGTTTTAAGTTTAAACGGGTCAAACTTTCCTCACAAAGAGCTAGTAGGGGGCCAGTAGGCGATTTATTTGTCTTCCACATGCTCTTTATGAGGGAGACTTGACCCATCTTAAGTTTAAGACGTGTCACCCCGTCTTAAATGAAAATTGTTGTTTCTAAGACCACTTTAATCCTACAGAATATAAAATTTCCTTCTAGTTCCCATTTAATTTGACGATTAATAACGTTGACTTAGAAAACTTTAGCCAAAATGGAGTATTGATTTTCATTATATCGCTTAAGAACCTGTATGAGTATATTGAAGAACATATAATCAAAGTTCTCTCTTTGAGCACAACAATCAGGAAAACATTTTTCTCCTAAAATCGAATGGGTCATAGAAGTGCATTATTGTTAGAAATCACACTCGATAGTATTGAGTTGTTCTTCGTAATAATCATTTGTTTTATTTTGATTAAAGAATATAAAGGGTGGAACGAAGGGAATACTTTAAAACGGATCATTACCGTCTTAAACAAGAAACACATCCAATAGATTGATGAGACAAGAGTAGAAGGTGTAACTTGTAAGGATGACAAACTCTTATCCTATCTTTTTATATGTGGTATTATTTGACATGTATACTAGACCTAGCAAACCGGTCAACTAGGTTGATTTTGGGTCGGGCATTTCGTCTGAGTGAAGACAACTTCGGGTTTGTTGGCTTCGGGTTGAATCAGGGTCGGGGCAAAGTTATTTCGACTTTGGGTCGTTTTCATATCAGCTATAATCAATTTATTCATTGATAATATTTAGTTTGCAAGAATAAACATCCGGGTTAGGTTTCGGGACTTGAGTTCGGGTGTCGAGTCGGGTCAATTTTGGTAGGTCTATAATGTATACTTTAGAGTTTAAACGAATATAGCCGTCTTACTTGAGATCAATTGATTTGCCTTTATCTTTAACTTTGATTATCATTCACAAGAATAAAAAAGGTCACAGGTGATTGGAACAACGGGAGTAATATATTTTATCGCAAGCAGGTAGAATAGTTCCTGTTAATGCTAACTTATGACTTAATATCAAAAGTCGATTTCATTAAACTTATTTCCATCTGGTGGAATTCTTGGATCTTTAGAAATGACCCTATTTTTAATAATGTTCATGTCAATATTAATAAACTTATTCATTTATGCAGTAATGGGATGAAAGTTTGGAATGAGTCCAAATTTAAGGATCTCGACAATTCTGATAAATTTTACAACTAGAAATATTATTACTTTATTAGTAGTAAGAAACAATTAGTTGGGAGAAACCTATAACTGGTTTTATAAAGCTAAATTTTGACGGATTAAAAGTAGCCGGGAATAAAACTGTTTTATGCTACTCTTTAAGATACCATTATGGCAAAATCATCTTGTTAGGAGCTAAGAATTCTCATTACAAAAGCTCTTGCATTTAAAAAAAGCATTTTAGTTACCAAATCTCTAGGAATTTCAAAATTGATAATTGAAGGTGATAATCTATGTGCTATCAACGCAATTCCTAATACTTAGGCAAATTACTTGGGAAATTTCAATCATTATTAAGGAGGTAAACTTAGACTTACTTTTTTTCGGATAAGTGGTAATTAAACATTATTTTCGTGAGACCAACAAAGTTGCTGACTTTATGACTTATGTGGAACACTCATGTCCAACTCTTTCGAGGTGGTTTGAAAGTCAACGACTTCAACTCACCTCGCTGAAATGGTTGACTCTATTCTAAACGATCAATCTAATTTTCTAACTTTATCGAAGAAAAAAAAGGAGGCATTATACGCAACACACAAGATCGTCTTGTGACTCTTGTCCAGTCCAAAAACTGATCCGACTCTGTTGTAACCAGATTCAAAAGCAACTTACCTAAAGAATGATATTCACAATCACATACAAAATACTATTGCCACCAGCCCACCTCTAATACGGAGTATTATTTAAGAACTAATGAGTACAATAAAAATTCACTGTTCATATAATTCAACAGAGATCTATCAAAGGGTATAAAATGTTTATAAAATCACGAATTAGGACTACTAACGATATCATTATCATCGATTTTCTTCAGCAACGGCAAGCAATAGAGAACTACTCCGGTGAAATATGATTTACTTCCATCTTCGTATCAACTATCAAGTATGACAACAAAAGGCTGGAGCATTGACAGTGCTTACATACAGTAAATGCAAAGAACTACTCAGACAATTCTAAAAGCTAGTTATAGCAACATATAAACCCTACAAAATCCAACACTTCACTACTTGTGTTGAAAGTCTCGAAACAGCTCATGCTAAAAGAGAACACTGAGATAAACCATCGGAGATAAATTTCCGAAAAGAAAAGGAGGATTTGGAAATATTGACCTGTGATCAAGCCGTCCGATACTATTGAAGTATAAATTACCAATCTGCCCTCCTCTGGTGGCAAATGACTGTACACCGAGAGAAACTACCTATCTTAAGGCTAAGAAGTGCCTGCATGCAATAGGCCACATGACCATATGCTGAATTCCTGTTTCACCGAGTACCCCCGGAATTGCGGTTTTGGCCACCTCCCCAGACACCTGCGTTCCCTGGTGGAGCTCCCCAACCTGGATTAGTGTTTCCAGCTGATGGATTTGGGACTGCACCTGACCACCCCATGGTTGGGATTCCACCGGGCATGAATCCAGCCTGTTGTCCCATTGGTGCTGCAGCAACTGTTGGTTGGCCAGCCCACGCTGTATTTGGATTTACTATTTGCTGCTGTTGACCGTTCCATGGCACAGTCATTCCCGACATGTTAGGTGCAATATTCCCCGGCCCCGTATATCCAGGGCCATAAGACGGAACTTGATTACTTCCAGAAACAGTGGACCATTGACCATAAGCGACTTGTGTAGGAACAATGTTTGGATTGTTGGACGACCAGCCTTGATTATAGACCGAAGGGTTTTGCCCAATGACAGGCTGGCTGACATTTGATACCCCATGCGACCAATTTGGTTGGTTCATCATGGAGTTAGGCACAGTCAATGGTTGGCCGCCCAACTGTACAGTTGATTGTGATGCTACTCGTTGGTTATTTGTGATACTTGAACTTGAAGACAAGTCTGGTTTAGGTCCAGAAGGTGCAAAATGTTCATTGTTACTGCCAACATCCCATTTAGATTTACGAGATAAATTTGACCTAGCAATAGGGGTAGATGGGGACGTAGGGGTAGGAGAAGGTAATCTTTCAATTCCTCCTCGCGTTTGTTGACTAGATGATTGGAAAGAGCTTCTTATGGGCCCGGAACTACGAGCATTTCCAGAGAGCTTAGAGGTATCTATTGAAGATGGCGCATTGTTTACAGAAGGAACTGCCTTGTCAAGTATCCCTGATAATATGTCGGTCAGAAGGATAGAATCATTCTCGCCTTGCGGGATCCTCCATACTTTCAAATCATTGGGAAAATACCCGGTGTTGCTCCATTTACGAAGTTGGGTCATGGAGAAGGGTCCTTGAACCTTTCTAGCTGGGTCACGGTAATGCCACATTTTTTCTGTCTCATTCCCTTTTAAATCCGTTTGACCAGCCACACTAGATATACGAGGAGATTGTGATACGTCAGCAGCAATAGCAGACATGTCAGACCGAACTGCAGAATGTTCGACCCGTGGGGTTGACTCAGAAGTCAATCCTTTCTCCCTACTGTTGAGCCTAGGTGACCCCTTGTCTAACCCGTTACTCCAAGGGCGCTCACGAGTCGGTGAGGTGAAAACCGAGTCTTCCTTTCTACCTGAAATACCCTTGCCAGATAAATTCCTGTTTGGTTCCCATTTCTGGTTTGGAGGTCTTGCGTTAGCACTCCACGAATCAATAGTAGAACCTCCTTTACGAGATGAAAACTCATCTCTGCCTCTTCTACTGAATCCAGGTTCTCTTCGCCTTGTGTCACTTTCTGCATTCAAAGAAGTAAAAGCTGGTCACACTTTAGTTTTGAAAAAAAAGGGCCATGTCATAATGATGGTGATAGTATAAGTGAAGTTTACTCGGAGAAAAAGAACAAACCTTGTCTCGTAGTATCAATTTCCTCTTCAGACTCATAACTTGGATCCATTTTCGGATCTGCATGTACCTCCGGGATTTCATCCAACTTCCGTTGACGTTCCTCAGGTGTCTTCAGAAGCTGTAGTTTCTCGACACATTCTCTAAGCGTATAACAAGGTTAAGGAGCTCTATTCGTATCCGCAAAAAAAAAAAATCACAACAAAGAATAGAACAATTTAACTCTCACAAATATTTCTCTCATTGTTTTTTGTTTCCAGGGATGTATTGGGAAAAATCTATCTATATATATGGAACTTGAAAACGATGAAACTTTACGTGGATGACATGAAAAGATAATCGAAGTTAGTACATAATGAAACTTGCTTCCTAAATAGAGCAAGGAGATGAAGATAGCCTATTAACTACTCTATTTAGAGGTACTAGTAACCCACCTCCGCTCTAGGACAATTTATTACCCCCGTGTCTCAGTTTTAAAGGACGTCCAGAGGCGACAAAGCACTGGCCGAAGGCACGCGCCTTATTGACACGAGGTGCGCAGTTTTTAAAAACAAATTTGTATTTTCTATGTAAAGTTTTGCACAATATTTGCCTTTTTCTAATTTAAGTAGGGGATGACATGTAAAGGAGTAAAACTAGGGATTTTGTGTCAAACAGAAGGGACTAATAAATGAAGGAGAAGAAGAATACAATGAAATTGCATAGTGGTACTTCTCGCAGATTGTGCCTTTTCTAGAAGATGCACTTAGGGCACACCGTGGCAGGTTGGTTAGCGCCTCACTGGGCCTTAGGCTTATGGGTGCGATTTTTTTAACAAAGCCTCATGAGAGTATATATGCCCCCACTATCCCTTCAGCCATTCTGTATCTTCCTTTCCACCATGCTATTTTCCTCCCCGTATAATTACCTCCAATCCAGATTAACTCTAAGTGGGCCTATTGAAGGAGAAAAGTGCCAGAAATCATACGAATATCCTGTCCTAAAGCAGACTCTATATCATTGTATTCTGGGTTCGATTTCCCGGCCATGACCTCCAAAGGCGACCCATAATTGCATATAAAAGTATAAAATAAATCCCTTAAGAAATGAAGCTTCTCGCACTGGACAAATAGAATGCACAGTACTGATGAATGTGGGGCATGTATACTGTAAAATCATTAAAGCCATTTCACCCCTACAAACGTTAAAAACAGAAGAGGCAGAGTATGACGAAACAGTAAGTAACCACAAAATGTGCACGTCTAAAGCAAGATGCTATGGTTGAAATGTAAAGGATATTCTTTTTTACGGCCTTTCTCACTAGCTCGATCACGGAGATGGCTGAGCCTCACAATTTCTGCTTCAAGCCACTGCAATGGTCATAGCACATAATGTCATTTACGAAGCTATCACAAGAAATTGATGCCCACAATAAAGAAGCAAGGGTGAATCATAACAGATAGAAGACCAGAAAAGGGCGAAGATGGAAGATGGTCAAACTATGCACATTGTCATGCCTGACCTAACCATGGTCCATGTCTAAAAAGCTATATAGTCATGTGGAAAAGGAGGATGGGAAACACAATTACAGACACACAGAGGCCCCCAAAAAGAAATACGCTAATTAAAATCAACAGAGAAAAAGCTATCTTACATCAAGTACTCTGACTTCCTGAAGTTCCCTAGCTTTATCAATAATATCACCCTGAAAGAGCACAATCATCTCAAAATCATCAGCGAGTCATGTATGAGACGGCTTAATACATACAACCAAGTCAATAGCTCTATTATTAAATGAAGAATACAATATTAAATGACTTGATTGATGCATACAGCCGTCTCAAAATCACTATTTGTACAGAATCATATATAGTCAGTGCAGGTTTTATAAATTTTAAAACAAGTTCCTTACCACAGTCATCCGATTGATAAGTCCACATTTGATAGACTGGCGCAATCGTTTACATTCATCCTACATGAGAAGAAAGGGAAATCTTAAGAAAGAAATATCAAACTGCATGACCATCTTAACCCATATTCACAGCAGAATTCAGAATTATAATTTCACCAATACATATATGACTGTGCTCATTTCATGAAAGCAGTTGCACCAAAACAATTTCAGATGGCATATGTTGCCTCCATATTAACTTACTACACCAAGAAGTTATGAGAATATTTAATTTAAAAAACTTTGCTATCAGCTGTTGAGCGTTGTAATCGATAGCATCTTACATGTGTACAAAAAAGTAAGTTGGCCTCTTCACCGGTGTACTCAATACATTACTTTACAATCTTGAAACAAAATTGAAAAAACACCAATTACAATGTAACAAAAGAGGATAACAAAGTTGAATTAAGGCTAGTGGATCTTTTTCACGCTTTAAGCAGATGTTTTAGAGCTAGGTATTGATCAGTGCAACTTTGGCCTTTCGCAGTTTCACATGCATATATGAGAGAATACTTATTTCTGACAAAAATTACCTCAGAAAAGTCCTGGTTGGACATTGTATCTATTGATACAGTCTCCGTCTTATCAAGATTCAAGATCTCCAGCATGATGTCCGTTGTCCTTTTGCCAACTTTGTATGGTTCAGCAGCTTTGCTTGTACCTTGTACAAAAAACAATCTCAGGAATTCTTTAATCTAACCAAAATCTATGTTATACTAAAATCAAGAAAAATTCTAACTTTCGTAGTCTTCTTACCAGTTATCTGCACCAGCCTGTAAATGTCTTGGTTTTTGCTGCTGCCAGATATTCTTATTCTGACAAAGGCCCCAACAGCCTTGTCATGGAACGTTTCAGGATTTTCCAAAAGTGCATCCATCAAGTTACGGCGCAGGAAGATTAGGTTAATGTTATGCATATCAATAGCAGCATAGTCATCAAGGTTTGATTGAGACCCCCTCCCTTCTCTTTTACGTGATTTTTTCCCCCTACTTTTGCTGCCATCATGAGGCGAATCAAGGTTATCATCAGCATCCAGTTGCCTCATTTCAGAATTAGCAACAGTTCCTTGATTATCATCAGCATCCTTTAAAAAGAAGTGTGATTCAAGTAGCTTCAACATTTCAAAATGGCCAACTCGTGGCTTGTGAAATAATTTCTGTAGCATAGAATCACAAATAATCTGGCTCTGTCGCCGTGGATCACGAAGTTTGTTTATTTTAATATATTCTAATAACAGTCCTTGTACATCAAACTGAGTTAAAACAGATTGGTCGCCATTTTTCATGTGCGTTATAAACTCCAGTAGTTCCTTTGATGCCCACTCCACTTTGCTTTGTGCACCCTTGGAGCGGGACTTTGACAACTTTCTAGCTTTTCCACCCCTCCTCCTACTAGTATCCGGGGAAGAATGTTCTGAATCTGAATTACTAACATCCTTGTGGTGGGACCTTAACCTCCTTTTAGACTTTCTTTTCCCAGAGCCAGTGTTCTTCTCTGAAGAGTTATCAGAATCATTGTCTACAGATTTAGAATTTTTCTTTGACTTCTTCCTTTTTGAAGCATTCAATTCTGAATTCTCATCTAAACTATCAGAATCACTTCCTGCATCGTTGTTACCCTCAACTGACGGTTGATGCTTGTCGGAAGCTTTCGACGGATTTTTTGCATTTGAAAGCTCGTCAGATGAAATGCATAGCTTCTCTTTTTGTTCCAACCAGTAATCCTTGAACAGATATTCCCAGCTACTTTTATCACTAAAAGCATCCTGACCCTGTAGCAACATTGGCTAAGAATGAGTTTAAAAAAGTATTGACAATGTAAGTGTTACTGAAGGTGGTCAATAGTCAAAATGATCACTAAACAGGATAAATGAGATTAATTGTCAATTGCCACTCACTACGACCGACCCTTAGCACGTACAATAGGAACTCTTGAAGTGCTCTCCAAGATGCTCCACATCGTCAGAGAGCAAAAATAAGTGTTCTTGTCTAAGAGCAAAGGAGAGCTTATTCTCTATTTTAAGTGGTGAAAATGCACGAGAAAATTTGTTTTTTCGATTCTATTTTTATGTAAACGAAAAAAAGGTGGGACCAAAATTTGAAATGGATAACATGTGGAAGAGTTTTGTTATTATAGGTGTAAAATTGTTTGCTTTCCAATGAGTGAGAGTGTAAATGAAGAGCAGAATAGGTGTTCTGCATCTTTTACTAACGCATGCTCTTAACTCTTTCTTGAACGTAATTTAGTGTCGGCGATTCTAATATCTCAGACAGAAGCACAAATACATTTGACTAATAAAAGATGTTTGCAAAGGTGTCAATTCTGGAATTTCTTCTAATGGGATGGAGTTTTAAGTTATCGAAAAGGGATACAAAATGAAACATAGCTGATAGCACGCCAAAGATCTAAACAATGATTAGCACTCGAAGAGGTATTAAATCATAGTATCATGAGGAAAGTTATAAATTTGCCAGACTGAGATAGTTAGCAATGACAAGAATCCTCCAAATCACCATTATGACATTGTCAGCTACTATTGAAGTACTGGTTAGTGGTATTCCTCGGAGGCGGCTGCAAATCGCAGACCCCAATCAAATCAGGGCTGCCAACAGAATTCACAGACTGCTCTTACTGATGAGGTGGAGAGGGAGAATGAATGGGACACAAAAGGATGGCTTGAAGCTGAACATCTTCCTTGAATATAACACACTTTAAGCATGAAACAAAACAGAGATTTTCCGAATATCTTTGGAGACTGGGATACATTTCTAGCAAGTTTCCAGGAAAATAGGTTTGAAGTATGTATGATTTAAAGAAAAAAGAAAATAAAAGAGGTTGTGGCAAATGAGAGAGCACTCGCACGTCTGGTAGTGCAGAAGATGATTTCCTTATACAACCTATCAACAACCAGCTAGTGAAGATCTCACTTATGTAGGATATGTGATAGATAAATATATCCAACCTCCCCCAGTGTAGTACAGAGGGTAAACAAATTTTATAATCTATATTATCTATTCAACCACCGGGTTAGCAGTGACACTACGCCTCCTATTTA
The DNA here is from genome assembly GCA_022085475.1 of Heliosperma pusillum. Lineage (NCBI taxonomy): Eukaryota > Viridiplantae > Streptophyta > Magnoliopsida > Caryophyllales > Caryophyllaceae > Heliosperma > Heliosperma pusillum. The sequence goes on from JAIUZE010001717.1 coordinate 41,413, forward strand.
TGTCGTAAAATCTGATGCTAATTTTTTCGTTCTTGTCAACTATTGTAAATAATTTTTTGACCTTCAATACATGCGAAATTTTCATTCTTTATCACTCATCAATTCTAACAAAGTTAAACTCGTTAAACTCCATAAACCAGAACTCAGTAAAGGGAGCAGAGGAGTAACAATTGTATACATGAACCCAGAGAGAGTAGAAACAAACATATACCATTTCATTTTGTTCACTATTTTCAATCACCATTATAGTTTTCATGCATGACTCACAGAATCCTTTGTTTCCTCTAACACAGAAAAACGCTGCATCCTTACTGCAGGCTCTGCACAAAGAGAACTGACAGGTACAACACTTAAAATAGGCATTCTTTCCACACTGGTTGCACATATGCCAACCTGCACACGAAAAAAAATACAAATCTATGAGGGCAATGTAGGAGGTGTATGCCAACTATCATTATAACAAGTAACGAAACCAATAAAATCAAATTGCTCGTGAGTATCAAGCAGGCAACGGCTAAATAGAGATCCAACTAAGTAAAGGCAAAAACTAATTACCCAATCGTTTTATACCGGGTGATAAAGACAGCAAGATGGGTCTGGCTAAAATCGTGTAAATGGAATTTAATCTTAGTCTTGATTCAATTAGTCAAAGAGTCGGGTACACTTATTTTGTTATGTAATGTTAAATATTAGATTAGCCGGATGCAGAACCAAAAGAAATTGATCCTTTTTTTTGACAAACAATAGTTCTTTTTAGTCCTTTGCAGTTATTCTTGCATTAAAAGAACGGATTACTAACTAATATTAATCTAAAAGTGTTGTCAAAGAGACAGAGAGTTTACAAATGGTCTTTTGTTTTGTCAATTGACAACTTACCAAAATTTCAAGTGTAGTAAGGACAATATAAACTCTTTTATTTCTCATCCACGTCACGATACGCAGTCCTAATATCACAGTACAATAGACAGCTGTAGCTCTACAAGAACGGCATCAACATTCAACATCAAATATTCAGTACCCTTAACCAAGGTATCAAACAACAGTGCTGCAAGTCTAAGAAACACATGGTTGAGTAGTTGAACAAGAGAACCTTCAATAAAGAAACGGGATTACCCCTTAACTAGAGACAAATAGTAAAATATTATACTATGTATGTCAAGAACTTCCAACTTAAAACTACTAAATTACTTAAAATTGATTTCTAGGCAAGGCACAAAACATGCATATACTGCCGCAAATACTCACACAATATGATAATTGAGCAAAGTTAAAGTTCTCAATAAGCAGGCTTCAAATCTCTGATATTTATAACCGAAAACTTTCTAATAACATATCAGGCCTTTCAACCACATGTAGTTAATGACATTAATGTTACATCTTACAGGCAACAGAAGCAAGATGATTCAAAATACAATGCCCGTTAATTAATATAGAAAAGTCTAAACATACCACAGTACCAGTGGCCTTTGGTTTTGAAAAACTCGTCATCATGATCAACACACGAAGGATGATATGCCTTGGGGCAGCCTCTGAAAAACCAAGAAATAAGCTTCGAATCAATTTCTTACTCCACACATTTTATTACAAAGCATAGTTAGCGGCCAAATTCATAAGCCATAACAACATATTGGCTAAATTTCCATAGCATGATTTCCTTTAACGGAACCACAAACTTATTATTTTTCAATTTCTAATATGACAGAACTAAGCAAAATGTCTCACTAATTCATACTATCACGAAGTTATCCCTAAAAAGAACAGCTAGTCTTCCTTAAGACGGTGTTGCCGTCTTAATATTAAAACCGGTCAAATATCATCCCACATGGGCATATAGAACAAATCTTTTACTTTTTTCCTATGCATTCTACTTTTGTCTTATTAATCCCACATGGTACATTTGACCCGTCTTAAATGAGGATTTGCCTAAAAACACAAAGGTAAGTTTGCGTAATCTGACCCAACTGTAAAGGCATTGAGGGTAAAATCACAACACAAAGCAAAATGGAGCATAATTGCAATCAATTTACTAGAAAAGACGACAATACCTACGATCACATAATACAAGGTCTCCACCATCAAGGCAAATGAAACAAACATCCTCTCCGACAATCTTCCTAGATGGAGTTTTAACTCCAGGTTTTGCATTCCGCTTCCTCTTCCCACCACTTCCACTACCACTTTTCATACCCTCTTCCTCCAGTTCCATTTCATTTTCAGCAATTGGGGTCCCCTCTTCCACCATCAAATCATCTTTTTTCGCAATAGTCGGTGAATGATCCATATCCTCATCAATCCCCTCTTCCTTACTCCCTTCTTGTGGCACCTCTTCTTCCACCTTAGTTCCTTCATCCTCTTCTTTTTCCTCCACTTCTTTCTCTTTTTCATCATTTTCCGCCTTGTTCTCGACCAATTCATCCACCATTTCCACCTCTTTATTCAATGGTGGCGCGTCCTTAACTTCCAAATTCACGTCTCCTTCGACCTCATTAGCACACAAAACCGCCTCTTTTTCTTCCTCACCCATCTCTTCCGTCTTCTCAACCAATTCATCCGCCATTTGCACCTCCTCATTCAATGGTGCCACATCCTCAGTTTTCAAATTCACGTCTCCTTCGACCTCATTAGCACACAAAACCGCCTCTTTTTCTCCCCCAACTATTTCTTCTACCTTCTCATCCATATCCCCATCTTTCATAACTTCGTCTCCTTCGACATTTTTACCAATCAACGAAGCTTCTCCTTCTCCTTCTCCTCCTTTTCCATCCAATTCCCCATCTTTCTCAACAACATCTTCATTTTTCACTTCCTTCTCCTCAGTAACCAATTCCATTTCCTCCCCTTTAACCTGTTTTTCTTCCATAGCTTCCACTTTCTCGACATTTTCGTCCTCATTTCTAACGTCCATCTCATCATTAACAGTCACAAATTCGCCTGACATTTTCGCAACCTGTTCATCGCTTTCTTCTATTGGTTCATTAACACGTTTTACCTCAGTTTCTCTGTCTACACCTTCTGTTAACAAGTTATCACTGGACTCAAACGTTACCTCGGCTTCTTCGACAACTACTTCCTCCTTACTCTCTTGTTTCGGTTCCTCGACATCTACACCAATTGAGCTCAACTCAGCTTCATCAACTGCTACACTCTCCTCGCTTTTCGCCTTCAATTCCTCGTTATCCTCGCCACCAATTCCTCTCTCCGTAACCTCACCAGCTGCCAATTCGTCAGAAACCTTAACCTCCGGCAATGGCGGAGCTACATCCTCGTCGCAATTCGATTTTATTTTTGATTCCTCCCTCTCCACAACCTCAGAAACCGCCAATTCGTCCGAAACCTTAACCTCCGGCAATGGCGGAGCTACATCCACACCAATCACACCTTCATCTCTCTCCAATTTCGATTCCTCGACACTCTCGACCTCGCCTTCTCTCTCATCTCTCGCCGTAACCAATTGAGGAATTTTCGACGAATCTCCTGCAGTCGAAACGACGTCGTGTACCTCCAATTCGTCGGAAACCTTCACCTCCGGCAATGGCGGAACTTCACACCTAACATTCACATCTCCAACTCCTTCAACATTCGATCTTTCGACATTCTCCACCTTGTTTTCTCTCTCCTGGCCGTGAACCGTCGTCAATGGAGGAATATCCGGCGAATCTACGGCGGACGAAACAGCATCGTTTAACTGTAATTCGTTTTGATGTTCGGGTTGTAACGATTGTTGTTGTTCTAATGAAGGAGAAACCATGGCGACATCCTCTTCGTCCTCCATTGATGAAGGATAACCTGAAAAATTAAGAAAATTACGAAGACTTGGAAGAATAACTCAGTTCGATTTGGGGAAAAATTGGGGATTTTAAGCGAAAAACCCTAAAACTACAAAATACGTTTCTTCCCAAACTCTATCGGTTGTTGTGGTAGTTATGCAACTTATGTTATTGCTCTCCACTTCTCGTCCTTCCGAGAGGAGTCTCTTGTTCTGCCTATCAATTTTATTAATTTTTGTTTTGTTTATAAGACGGTTTTACCCGTGTATCTAACGGGAGGAGATATAATCATAGAGTTCTAAAAGCTTGAGTAATGTGACTCAAATTGTTCGAAACCTATCCCGGTATAATTCGAAATTTGCACGAACTAAAACTAACCCTACATGATCGAGGCTAGACCGAGGCTAAACCGATAGTTGATATAAGCGTTATTTGTTCCAACCCAAACCTAACCTAAACCAACCTGACTCGTGACTCGATATTGACATGTGGACACATATAAAGGCGTGTCTAACTTTCTTCATTTATTTGGGTACTTGTTCGATGTGTGTCCATTGTATTTGGACAATATAAAAGTTTGAACATTTTGAATGTTCAATACAACGAGTGTCATATCTCAAGTTATACTAACTAATTTTACATGATATTTACATGGCAAAAAAGCTCGAGATGTTAGCTAAATATGAAAGCTGGCATATGTAACTTTAAAATGGTATAGGTTAGGCATGTTAATTCACAGGGTTGGTGAGTTATGATAGTCTCAATCCAAGACTAATGTACGGTTGCTATTGTGAATGCTTGACAAAGGTGTTTGAGCATCAGATTTATTATGAATTGTTTCTTCTAGCCTTCACTTCCACTGAAATAATGTCATGAGGTACTAGAATGATTCCATGAGGTCTATATGTGTGAAAAACAACGTAAATAAAAATTATTTCTACGGAAAGCATGAGCATTAAAACATACATTAATGACTCAAGGGTACCATGGACAAATTTGTATAAAACACAGGGGTACCATGGGAAATATTCAAACTTTTATTTTTATTTCATATTTATTACTCCCTCCTATTCAATGTATTCTTCCCCTTTCATTTTGGCTCTTAGATTAAGGAAATGAATTTTGACCACACAAAACACACTACACCACACACAAATGAATTTAGACCACACAAAACACACTACCCCACATCCAAAAAAGGAAATAGGGAAGAAAACATGAATAACCGAAAAAGGAAATAGGGAAGAATACCATGAATAGGAGGGAGTATTAATTTTTAATTAACTAGTTATTGCCATGTCATCAAAATTTAAATTATGTTAACGGTCGTTACATTAAGGGGTATCATGGGCACAAAATGAAACCTCAAGAGTACCATAGGCAGAATCTTAAAATCAAGGGTACCATGGAAAGCTGACAAAATTAAGGGTACGGTTACCATGGAAATTTCCGAAGATATAACTATGTAGATATCATGTGAAAAACTGAAAACCGAATGAGCTTGTCATTGTGGGCTGGCTCCTTTCATCATTAGAAATAATCATATGCTAGTGTTACACGATAGGTAGCACGGACACTCCTCCTAATCAACCGATCCGTGTCCGATATTATGTCGGACATCGATACTCGTCAGACACACGGATACATATAAACGAGGAATGAGAGGTTGAAACACTGAAAGAAATTGATTAGAAAATATGGGTTTCGACCGGAAATGAGATCGATTTATAGTCAAAGGTCAAGTTTTACCTTCAATTATTACATTTAATATCACATACATATACAAAAATAAAATCGTATTTTATTTATAACTATAAAATATATATTTTGTTAAATTGTTGTATCTATGTGTAAATAGTTGACAAGTTCATTTTTTTTCAATGCTGTATCGGGTAAACGGTTGCGCACCTGATAAGTCGTATTTTAGTATCGTTTTACCCAATATTTAAATCTCTATTTAACTCGATTTTATGCGATTTAACTGATTAATAGCTCATTTTATATGTTAATTAATAATTATTAGTTTTCCTATATTGTTTGCGAATAATTTTTATTTTGGTAGAAATTGGTCATATTTTTGCTCATATATGTTTTGTAGGAATCGGGTTCGAAAATAAAGCAAGACGAAATTTAAGATAAGTCAAGACAGGTCAGAATGGAGGAACGGCTTAATAAATTAAAAGCCCAAATCAAATTTGGTCTAAGTCTAGCAAAAAAAAAAGACGAACCAAATTCAAGCAAGACAAGACAAATTCCATATATGCATTTTGGGCTATTTGTAGTTGTTAGATATATTAATGCTTTTGGATGATTGGGCTTGGTTGGTGCCAACTTTTTGGGCTAGAAATTTTCGAGACTAAAGAAGAAAAGAAGATCTTGATTTCATGTTTTGGATGGTGGACTTGACTTGGGATTTGGACAATAAAAAAAGATGACAAGAAGATTAATAGGAGGGTAGCAGTAGGAAGCAGAGGAAGGGGCATTACGGGAAAAAAAACCCGTCTCACTAAATTAGATTTTCTTAGTTTAATTTCTTCCTTTAATTCTTCCCCAAATTTTGTAATAGTTTACTTCACTCGGATTTTGTATGAAGACTAAAATCGAAAGATCGGGTTTTTATTCAAATTCTTATATTTTCCGTCTCATCTTTGTTAATCGGTAAAGATTCAATCTTTTCTTCTTTGTTTTCATTTATTTTCATTTTCATTATATAGTTTTAGTAGATCTACCTAGTAGTAATGTTTACCTTTTTATTATTGTGTTAATCTTTTTGTTTGTCTGAAATATGTTTGAGTAGATTGTAGCTCGGGTTTAGGGGGGCCTTTTGTGATGTAATCGGTTTGAGTTTGTTGTTTTGATGATGGGAATTACTTGGGTAGTTTGTGTTCAATGTCATGCACGTTACGTGTTTGTTGAAATGTCCGAGTGAAAACTTGAGTTTTTCGCTTGTCTCGTTGACTTTTTCTCTTAGCGAAAGCTTGGATTAGTCGTTCCTTTGACTTGTCTTGAGGCGAAAGCCTAGACTTGTGGTAGGATAGCGTGTATATTGATCGGTTAGGCCTAGAAAGAGCGAAAGTTTACTAGACTCGACCGAGGAGACCTCATTGACCGAAATGTCGTGATTTTACCCATACATCACCCGGACCGTTCCTTGAATCAAAGCCGACTCACTCCCTTTCACACTAGCGAACCCAAAACCTTGGCTTTGTTCCCTTATCGTTACTTGTTTGTTTAACTTATGTTTTTATTTTAAATTCATTAGCTTATTATTATTACTCACATTGTTTGGTTGACTAAACTAGAACAAAACCGAGACTTATAGTCTAACCCCACCGTCCTTTGTGGTTCGACCCCGACTTCCGCTATCGCATTAGTTGGGTTTTACAAATTATTTTTGCTTGGGCGGTGTGCGACAAATCCGCCCATAAAAATGTCCATCATGATTACTACTCTTCGCCGGTCTTTGCTCAACCGACAGTTGATGATGAGGAGGCGGATCCCGAGACGGTGGCTCAAAATGCCGAGTGATTCGATAGGATGGGGCCTAGGTTTAAGATCTTTGATAGTACCGGCTCAGGTTCGGGAGTGTAGATGAGTCTTATGCGGCGGCCGTGAGCGGCCATATTGATGCTACACCCACCGATTTTAGTGGGTTCTCCTATGAGACGGGATACCAAGGACACCCATGAGTATGATCCCTTAAATCCAAATCTTCATCTTGTTTATATTTTTGTATGCATTTAGATACTTGTAATATATTCTAGATTAGTTATCCATTTAGTTGCCTTCATTTAGGCTTGCATTAAAATTTAATTTTGTAAAATATCGTCACATGTTAAGTCTTGCATCCATATAGTGTAGTTTGTATTGTATTTCTTTTGAGCATTTAGTCTAGAATCATGTATTTGCATTTTATTCGAAAAAAAAAAAAAAAAAAAATAGAAAACTTTCCAAAATACCAAAAATATGTTATTTGTTTTGAATTCACCCCTCACACCATGTAAATACTTAAGTGTGGGGAGGGAATTCCAAAAAAAAACGCCAAAAAAATGTTTTATTTTTCCTTTTTGTCCCCTTTGCATAATTGAGTCACTTACTCGAGGACGAGTAAGACTTAAGTGGGGAGAGTTTCATTTCTTTCGTATATATCGTTAATATTTGAATAAATCGAAAAATGCCTAAAAATCGAAAATTTTGAAAATTTGAAAATTTTCCAAAAAATATGTTTAGATTAGTTTGTATATATTTGTTTTGCACTAACTCTTTCGATAGGCAACTCACATGGAGCATTGGACAAGACGCGCTAGGTGATATCTTCTCTAACCCTTTCTCTTTTTCTTGTATATATAGTGTAGAAGGAGAACGAGATTCTATGCTTGGGTGCTCCCTTTGGGAGCCGGATTGGTTGATGATGTGGTGTTGTTTGTTGCTAGGATTAGTATTTAACTTGCATTTAGTGTAGAGCTTGTATATAATTCGTTCATTTGCATTTCACATAGATTGTACATACATGTTTAGAGCACGCATGCATTTGCATTGTTTTGTAAATATAGTCTTGGAGCCTAGATGGAGGAGTTATGTGGACAATGATATTAATGTCGAACCCCCTTGCCAACCCTCTTTTGACAGCCTGTGCCTCATTTACATCACTTGTTAGTAGGTTTTGCTTGCAAAACCGGGAAGTCTAGCTTAGCGACCGAGTGTGGACTACCTTGTGAGGCCATTTTGGGCCCTAGACCCTACCAAATCCAACATTGGCTACTAAAATGTGAGGTTAGAGCCTCAAGTAACCAGCTCATCAAACCGGTCTCACATAGGATTGAGAGTAGCTCCTTACGTGGCATGTTACATCTTTTACGCTGAAGTGTGGTGCTCTTGACATGGTTTGTTAAAGAAATGTTGATGTGCAATGTTTTGAGTTAATTTGTTCAAATAAATAGCCTCACATAGCCAAATAAGTTTTATCTTACGCCCCCGCATCGATTTCCCCTTTTTGTAACCCAATTTGAGCCTTAGCCTTGTCTTTTGTTTAGCTATCAAACATCTACATCCCCAAAACATCTCACCAAGAGTACGTAGCAAGTCGTGTAGATTGTTTTGATCGATGAATTTGGGTGGGTTAATTGATTGGAAGACATTTTGTTGAGTTAATGTAGTTGGAAATTTTGAGGAGTTTAGATATTGCTAATAAAGTATTTTGGGAGTTGGAAATAGAAAAGAAACTAGAAAAAAGAAAAAGGAAAAAGGAAAAAGAAAAAAAATGAGAAAGAAAGAAAAAAACAAATACAAAAGAGGAAAATGAAGTGGAAAACAAAATAGAATAGAGATTTAGTTTGGTGAAATAAAGGGTTGAATAAGTTGCTTTTGGATCCAAATTTCGAATTTTTAATTATGAGAAGGTTTTTGTTGGCAATCAAAGGCCAAATATTGAAGGATCCTTGCCTTTATTTTTGGATATTATTGGTGGTTTGGTTAGGATGTGACTTTCTACTCTTTCGAGCTCCACATCTCCTAAAATCGGTGCTTGCGCCAACCCCTTTCTCACCCTTTACTTAAGCCTCATTATAACTCTATTTGACTCGTATTTGTGCATCATATATCATTTCTTAGACGGACAAGTTGGCGGGAGCACCACATTTATAGCGGGCATGTCTTGCAAGTCGACCTAGGAGAGTGATTTTGGTTACTTTGTACATAAAATCGCCCATTCTTTTATTGAGTGTCGAGTGAAAACCGTAAGTGTCGGTCTTGGTGTCCTTGTCAGGTCGAAGGCTTGATTTTGAGCCGAATCTTGTGTAGTCTTGTAAATCTTCGGAGTAAAGCCTAGTACTTCCCCTTTGCTCGCCTAGAATCCGTTTCTAGGCGTCGTGACTGTTTTTGTTGGTCATTTTGGGTTTGATTTAGAGGCTTAGCATAACGGTGAAACTATGAGTCGGCATCCTCCACCAAAGCTCCTATGTGCTAACTTCTAAAACCCACTTAGATGAGGAAAGCGGTTTAACTCTTCGTGGTGCATCCTATGTGTTGATTTATGCTTTATTGTTGGGTGTGTCAAAACTTTTCCGCAAGCCCCTACTTGCCTTGCAAGGAGGTACTCTACCTCATGAGTATCTCGTTAAGGGACGGAGGAGTCCCGTTAATTGCCTACCAACGGATATTATTAGTAGTTTAGGTAGTAGCATTAGTGTTAGTGTAGTGTTGAATAAGGGTACATATGGGTCTCGAATCTTGTTTACTTACTCGAGGACGAGTAATTCTTAAGTGTGGGGAATTTTGATAAGCATTTAATTAGTTACATTTTTCCTCTCGTTTTCGTCCCCATTTTGGTCCGTTTACACGGATTATGTGCCTTTAATTGCATTTTACTTCCCGATTTCCCGTGCTATGAATGTCGATCTCATTTTGCAGGAAATAAGGCGGAAATGAAGAAATCAAGGCATAAAGGCCTGCATAAGTCAGGATTCGGAAATGAGAAGAACAAATGAAAAGAGAGCTCTCAGGTGGCGCAGGCCGGTCCACCAACCGGCGGCCGACCACCCGGCTCGGACCACAACTCCCACAAAGAAAGGAAAAGAGAGAAAGAAAAAATAGGCCAGGTAGCGCCGGTCGGCCTACTACCCAGCCTGCGCATCATCAGAATAATAATGGAAAACTTCGAAGATCTTGGCATGCTCCAGGCCGGTCGGAGGGCCGGCGGCCGGGCACCCGGCTGGGACTCCCCTTTCATATACTTAGAATATTTTTGGAGAAGAAGAGAAGGAAGAGTCTGATGTGCTCCATGCCGGTCAGAGGGCCGACGGCCGGGCACCCGGCCGGGAACACAAGGCCGCATTTCCACTTTCCTCTTTTATTTTCTTTCTTAATTTTGAGATACCTATATATACCCTCCCCCTAATTTTTGTAAGCAGCTTTTTATCAACTCTTAGCACAAAACCCTAGAATATTTGTAATCTTTAATATTCACTGATTACTCTCTTAATCATTCCTTAATTAAGCTTAGTTTCTCAATTCAAGTCGCTAGATCTAGTTTCTCCTAGTAAAACTATCATAGTCTTGGGTTGTATTGAAGATTTTGGGTGAAGACATCCCCCCTATTTCATTAATACAAGTATTGTTGGTATAAATTCTTCATCTTTTAGTTGTTTATGCAATTTATTTCATTTCAAGTTAATTATTTGTCATTTGATTGTTAGAATTCTTCATTTCTTAAGTATGTTGTTCATCTACTTATTCTTATTGTTTAGTTGCTTGTTTTCCCTCAACATGAGTGAGTACTCTCCCTCTAGGGTTCAGGGGGAGCCTAAGGGAGGATTATGTGGGAGAATTGGTTGAGTAATTAGTAGACTCGTGGTGATAATTAGAGTATTACCCATATGCACACTAGGTGTTCGATGAATTGTGTAAACGAAAGTTACACACTTTATCGAGTATTGTTATTATCTCTTAAGCGACGGTGGTAGAGATGATTAGACTAGTGTTTATATGAGTAATTTGAGACAAATGTGATAGTTTTGTTGAAGATTATCAATTGTTGAGACATTAGCAATTAATTCTACTCAAACTTATTATCCACTTGCTAAATACTTGACTAACCCATTGATCCCCCTAAGGTGAACCATTTACCTTAGTTTTTCATAAATTGTTTTTAACCTTATCATTTTAGCGATTTGTTGCATCTAGTAATTCGTAGTTAATCTTCTCATTCAACTCTTGTTAGGCTAAAATATTTTAGCGATTTAGCGATTTCCGTCGCAAATATTTGCGACGGAATTTCCGTCGCAGAATCTACCTTTTGCGACGAAAATTTGCGACGCAGTGCTTGTGACGGAAATTCCGTCGCAAATGCCTTTTAGCGATGGAATTAAGGGTATTTGCGACGGAATTGTCCGTCGCTATTCAGATTTTTTTTTGTAGTGTTTAGTTCCTTTTTTTTCGGTGGTTAGTTGTGGCTAGAATGGTTGTTGGTGTTATATGACTGAAGTTACACTTTTAATGCCCGAAGTTACCCTTTTAAGAACTAAAGTTACACTATTATGAAACACTAGTAAAGATTAAAGTTACCTAAATATGTCTTAAAGTGACATGAATTCAAATCAAATTAAAATATTCAATCACATTTAGCATTAATGGTTGAAGTTACTAAAAAAATGACTAAACTTACCTAAACATGTCTTAAAGTTACACAAATATGACTTAAAATTAAAGTTAAACAAATCAGATTTGAAGTTACACTCGTAAAGACTAAAGTTACAAACATAAAAATGTTAAAACCATATAAATTGTCTTAAAGTTATAAAAATTGAAATTTATATAATCAAAATCACATTTAGGGTTAAAAGTTACACAAATAAGGAATGAAATTTCACTCGTAATGACTGAAGTTACACTTACAAAAAAGCCTAAAATCACATAATTGTCTTAAAGTTACATAAATTCAAATTTATATAGTCGAAATTACATTTTAGTTTGAAGTTACACAAATAAGGGTTGAAGTTACACTCGTAATGACTGAAGTTAGGCCCCGTTCTTTTGGGGTGAATTTTGCTGAACTTTTGTGAACTGAACTTATAGGAGCTGAACTGAACTTATAGGAGCTGAACTGAACTGAACTTATAGGAGCTGAACTGAACTTATAGGAACTGAACTTATAAGAGCTGAATTGAACTTAAAAGGGGGTGACTTTAAGTTCAAAAGAACAGGGATGTACACTCATAAAAAGGCTAAAATCACATAAACTTGTCCTAAAATAATATAAATTCAAATTTGTATAGTCGAAAGCAAATTTTGGTTTAAAGTTACACAAATAAGGGTTGAAGTTACACTCGCAATGACTGAAGTTACACTCATAAAAAGACTAAAATCACATAAACTTGTCTTGAAGTTACATAAATTCAAATTTATAAAGTCGAAATCACATTTGAGTTTGAAGTTAAAAAAACAATGGTTGAAGTTATACTCGTAATGACTGAAGATACATTCATAAAAAGCTGAAGTTACAAAAACTTGTCTCAAAATCATATTCTAGTATAAAGGTCCACTATGAAGGTCATGTCTCATGTGTAGGTGGAATTCACTCATTTTGTTTACATCTTGTCCCTCCATTTTGTTCCCATCTTGTCCATCCATTTTTGTTCTAATTTTATCCCTCCATCTATTTTTAATCTTGTCCCTCCACCTCCTTCATCAAAAGGCCAAGATAAGGACTTATGGACTCAAAAGATATGAAATACTCACAAGAACCTATCTCTACGTATATATATATATATATAGAAATTGCATCTGGTGAATCCACATATCTTAGGTGAGTACGTCCCGCGATTCTCCACCATTAGATCTTATACAAATGAATGGCTGAGATTAAATCTCAATCACACTATATAAACATACAATTTAACCTAGTAGCCTTATAACTCATAATTATTTTTTCTCTCTTCCCCCTTCTCTGAGTTCTCTCTCTCTAAATCATCTTCACCAACAATTCCCTAAATTATTTCTACGTACACTTTCCAACAATTCAATTTTAATTATTATTCTCATCAATCTAATCAATTCTATCAATTCGAGATTAAAACTGCTCAATCGATTTAAACTACTTAATCAAACTTTGATTTCAAATCTTTCAATTGAGATCGCATATTTTGATCGCACATCTTCAATCGATTTATAGGTTAGTTCTAAGCCGTCTAGTTACTTTCAAATTCTTATTCAATTAAAGCAATTCGATTTTGTTGTTGAATTTCAGACGTGTATAATTAATGTTCATATTATTATTATTGATTGTTCAGATTATTAATGTCGGTTATATGTTTTTTTCATGTTAATTCTGAAAAAATCAAGGTTATGAAAGGGTGAGACTAATAATTTTTCATATTTTTTTGCTTTATTAGATTGCGATTGATTCATCTGATGACGTGCGATTTTCTTAATTATTTCGTGTTATAACATCATTGTTATAATATTTATTTTCTATTATACATGTGTTTAGTGTTTGTCAATAAATTAGAGTTATGAAATTATGAAATTCATACCTGGACTTGTTTTCATGAAAATTGGGATAATTATGACGATTAAATTAGTATTCGTAAAATACTCAACATATGTTACAGTAAATGCGTTACCGTAACATTATTACTGCATGACAGTACTGAATAAGCATTGAAATTTAATGTAATAGTGTTACAGTAATAAGAGCACTTTATTACAGTAACAAAATTATTCTATATAAGTCATTGTCAACATTATTCTTTATGTCGATTCATTTAGAAAGGATTTAGATCATTTTTTTATGGAGATAGCATGCTTCGTTTGACTTTATTTCGGTAATGATTATAATCGTGTTACCGTTTAATATGTTACAGTAACATTGTAATGTGTTACGCTAACAGTTTAATGCGTTACAGTAATGAGGAACTTGTTGGCCTTATGTTACAATAATGCATGAAGAATTTGCTAGCGTTAGATTACATTGATTTCTTGTATAATTGTGACTGTCTTGATGACACAATATAACATTATTTTTGTTCTCTAGGCTTTGAGAAACTATAAATAGATGACACTATAACCTATTATAATATTTTGGTTATAAGTTTTTTAAAAGATTCCTAGTCATTTTCAAGGATTAATAGAAAGACAAGGTATTTATTGTTATTAATTTTATTTAATAGTTTGAGTAATTCGTTTAAAGGCTATTAGCTCAAATGGGAGAGCGATGTGCAACCCTTGCACATAGGTATGGGTTCAAATCTCATAGAGACTAGTTAACTTAAGATCGTATTGTAGTTGTTGAAGATGAATTATATGACTTATTGCGTGGTCTACACCGCTTTAGTAATTTAGTTTAGAGAATGTTATGCATATCTCCTTTTTTTGTAGTTGTTGAAGATGAATTATATCGGTGATACTGTAACATGATTCATTATAGTAACAATGATACAGTAAATCAGTTACTGTAACATCATTGATTCATCAAAGTGACACGAAAACAATAAAAAAAGTTTCAATTCTAATTCATTTCATCAACAAAAGACAAGTGAATACAGACCCGTTCAGGGTTTCTGATATGCTAAAGTGTTTGGCAACAACACACCACAATAATGTGAAATGTTTACAATAACTATACATCATAATCATACAAAAAATCCGACAACAAATTTAACAAGCTCATCTAGCGTTTCAGCTTCAATTACACTTCCTTGTTAGTTCACGCCTATCTTCATGACTTAATAGTCAGTGTCTCACTCTTTTTTGTATATACTTTCACCTTGCATGGCATTTTTGTGTTGGTTTCAAACCTTCATCTTCAAATTTTCTAACATCAAAACAAAACATTCAACCATTAATAACTAACACATATGCGAAAGCCGTTGTGGTTCATCACAAGTGATAAATTTACAGTAACGATATTACAGTAACAATAGTTGTAACCGTAGTTCAAATTCAAACTCTCTATCATGCAGTAATAAGGTTACTGTAACGCTATTACAGTAACATGTGTCGAGTATGTTACGTAAGGTAATTATCACATTTACCCCAATTTTCACGAAAACAAGTAAAAAAATGAAATTCACAATGTTCTAACCCTAAATTATCGCACAAACACTGCGAACGACAACAAAAACATGAATATACAAATCAAACATATATTTTTGGCGAAAAATCAATTACTCCGTTTGAGCGAAACATTAACCCTAACTTTTTGTTAAAAACAAAAACCTAAATTATATAAATCAATTAAAAATTTCTTCATATAAATCAAGATAAACAACAACAACAACAATCAATCAATCAATCAATCAATAACATTCAATAAAGTCAATCACATCAATTTAAAAACAATAGCGAAAAAAGATCGATTATACCTCTTAATCATGTGAAAAAACGGATGAAATTGACTATATTTTTTGAAGATTTATGTTTGATTTTAATTAAAATTTTGCTGGATTCTTAAATTTTTTGGAAAGAGGGTTGGTTGAAGAATTTTTAAATCAGTTACAATATTTCAATTTCAGCTCAATATTTCAATTTCAATTGACATGTTACTGTATTATGTTACAATAACAATATTACAGTGATAATATTACATTATGTGTCGAGTATATTTACAGAAACTACGTTAGCTAATCATCACTGTACATTCCCAATTTTCGTATAAATCCAGTTATGAATTTCACAATATCATAACTTTAACTTTTTGTCAAACACTATGAACACATACATAAAATTGAAATCGGACCATATAAAAATTCATAAAATCGCAAACTATTACATAAATCAATCTTAAATTAACAACGCACAAATTAAAATTGCTGCTCAATTTTACAATGTCATAACTCTAACTTTTTTTTTGCAGAATTACTAGAAACATTACAATCGACATTAATCGCATGAACAATCGACAACAACAATATGAACACATAAAATATCGGATTGAATATCAACATTTATCATAAACAACAAAACAAATCTAAATCGAAGATAAAAATTAAATAAGGTGATTTTTACCTCTTTGTTTTGTGTTTAAGAAGGAGAAAGATGATTAGAAGCATGTTTGATTTTGATTTTCAATTGATTTTCGCAAATCTGTTCTTCAAGTTTGGGGATTTTTAGGGTTTTTGTGATTTTGGAGCAGGTGTTTTGTCACTTACTAGAGAAAGAGAGAGGGTAAGTTTGTAGAGAGAGAAAAATTTATGATTATTATGAGAGGATGAACGACTGACTTTCCCTTTTATTATCTTTCAAAATTTTTTGGGGTGACGTGGCTCAATGACAGTGGCGAATTTAGGATTTCTGAAATGGGGGTGATTAATAAAATTTATAGGTTACAAAAACACTAAAATATAATTACTCATATAGTTCATAATACAACTTACGCTAAGGGCGTGGGGGAAATAAAACGCGACGAGTTCTTTCGCGTTAATTTCCTATGCTTGATTTGTCTAATTGACTAATGGCTTAGAACCACAATCATTTCACCATTTCTAATATATAGAGTTTCTATCATTCTATGATTTCTATCAATCTATTAATCTATCATCCTAAATTCCTAATTCTTACAAACAACAATTCAACAAAGCATAATCAATTAATCATTATTCATATAATCTGAATTCCAAATTAATTCATAAGTATAAACTATAAAGCATACCTATGGGCTTCCGGAGACGGAAAATTTGAGACGATGATGTATTGTTGCCTTGAAATATAGAAAGTTGGGAATTGGGTACATGGAATTGTGAGATGAATTGATAAAATACGGAGTATTGCTCTATTGGAAGATGGGGAGTTGTGATTAGGTTACTCCGCAAGTCCGTATGTCTGTCATTTACAATTTTTTTTTTTTGTTTTTTTTTTTTTAAATAATGGGGGTGAGGGTTCACCCACCTCACCCACTATAAATTCGCCCATGCTCAATGACAGCTCTTGGATCTTGTTGATCCAATGGTCCTAATTAATAGGACCGTACTCACCAAAGAAACTAGATTCACCGGATGCTCACTACTCTCTCTCACCTAAGAAACTAGACTCACCCAAGCTTCAGCGTGAATCCGATGGTGTGGTGGTGGTGCATAAGGATGAAGGAGGTAAGTGCAGCTTGGGGTTTGGGCTTGGGAAGGAGAGGGGATATAAGAGTATTACATGCTTTATTAGGAGCATTTGATCTTATTTAACCCAAGGGTGAGGATGAGTTCGTAAGTTCGCACTGAGCTCTTAATTTGCACAGGAGCCTGATTATATATATATATATATATATATATATATATATATATATATATATATATATATATATATATATATATAGGGTCAGGATCCGGTGAGAACCACTAACATAATGAGAACTGTGAGAACCCTCACTAAATCTCCACCAAATCTTGTCTGGAAAGTTTTGTTGGATCATTTACCATTAGTTTAGTTTATTTAAGCAAAATACTTGCAGTAACTAAACAAAATTTATTGATTATATTAAAAAAAAAAAATATGTACTTAATGTACATAAATTCAATTTGAACACTAAAATTACTCTAAATGCGTGAAAACGAGTACTAGGTCACGAAAATTACTACATGCATGAAAACAGTTACTATGTGCATAAAATAACGGGCTCTAGATGCATTAAAATGAGCACTAGGTGCATGAAAATTGTTAGATGCATGAAACTGACAACTAGGTGCATGAAAATTAATAAATCGTATTTCACCTCAATTTCCGTCGGTAAATTACATTTTTTTTGACCAAGATGTATGTTATCTAGCCATAAAATCCTACGCCGAACCCAAAAATGTCCTTATTTTTTAAAAATTAATTTCGTAAGGAGGAGTTCTCACGGTTCTCATTATCTTAGTGGTTCTCACCGGATCCTAATTATATATATATATATATATATATATATATATATATATATAGGCAAGTTATAATGAGTCCACCTTCAAAATTGAGTCCATGAGTCCTCATCTTGCCCTTTGGATGAAAGAGATGGAGGGACAAGATTAGAACAAGATGGAGGGCTAAGATTAAAAGAAAAATGAAGGGACAAGATTAGAACAAAATGAAGGGACAAGATTAGAACAAAATGAGTAAGTTTTAATGACTTTCACCTATATTCCGATCGTAACTTTAATAATTATTTATGTAACTTTAAAACAAGTTTATGTGATTTTAGCCTTTTATGAGTATAACTTCAGTCATTACGAGTATAACTTTAACATTTTTTTGTGTAACTTTAAATCAAAATGTGATTTAAACTATATAAATTTGAATTTATGTAATTTTAAGACAAATTTATGTGATTTTTGTTTTTTTATGAGGCGAACTTTAGTCATTAAGAGTGAAACTTCAACCATTATTTTTGTAACTTTAAATTAAAATGTGATTTCGACTATATAAATTTGAATTTATATAATTTTTAAACAAATTTATGTGATTTTAGTTTTTTATGAGTGTAACTTTAATTCTTAATTGCGTAACTTTAAGTTCAAATATGAATTAATTTTAATATTTTAATAAGTGTAACTTTAACCTTTATTAGTGAAACTTCATTTATTAACTGTGTAACTTTAGTCAATTATAGTGTAACTCATGTTAGGTAACTTTAGTCTTTTCTAGTGTAACTTCAGTACAGACAAAGACTCATTCACTATTTCTGTAGATCTTATTTTTTTTAAAAATATTTCTTATGTTTTTCTATGTTTTATGTTAGATTCGTTTTTTAAGATCTTATTTTTTTATATATATTTTTTTTCAGATCTAAAGTTACATTATTATGTACTAAAGTTATATTATTATTTACTAAAGTTACATTATTATTTACTAAAGTTACATTATTATTTACTAAAGTTACATCATTATTTACTAAAGTTACATCATTAGTATGGTTGTTTTATTTCAAGATCTTATTTTTTTATATATATTTTTTTCTAGATCAAAAGTTACGTTATTATTTACTAAAGTTACATCATTATGTACTAAAGTTACATCATTAGTATGCTTGTTTTATTTCAAGATCTTATTTTTTTATATATATTTTTTTCCAGATCTAAAGTTACATTATTATGTACTAAAGTTACAATATTATGTACTAAAGTTATATCATTATGTACTAAAGTTACGTACTAAAGTTGCATCATTATGTACTAAAGTTGCACAATTATGGACTAAAGTTGCACAATTATGGACTAAAATTACCCTATTAAGGGCTGAAGTTACGCTATTATTGACTAAAGTTACATTAGTATGGACTGAAGTTACACTAGAAAAGACTAAAGTTACCTAAACATGAGTTACACTATATGACTAAAGTTACACAGTTAATAAATAAAGTTTCACTAATAAAGTTTAAAGTTACAAAAATAATGGTTGAAGTTACACTCTTAATGACTAAAGTTAGCCTCATAAAAAGGCAAAAATCACATAAACTTATTTTAAAGTTACATAAATTCAAATTTATATACTCGAAATCACATTTTATTTTGAAGTTACACAAATAATGGTTGAAGTTACACTTTTAATGACTAAAGTTACCCTCATAAAAAGGTAAAAATCACATAAATTTATCTTAAAGTTACATAAATTCAAATTTATATACTCGAAATCAAATTTTATTTTGAAGTTACACAAATAATGGTTGAAGTTACACTCTTAATGACTAAAGTTACCCTCATAAAAAGGTAAAAATCACATAAACTTATCTTAAAGTTACGTAAATTCTAATTTATATACTCGAAATCACATTTTAGCTTAAAGTTACACAAATAATGGTTGAAGTTACACTCGTAATGTAGGTGAAAGTCATTAAAACCCACTCATTTTGTTCTAATCTTGTTCCTTCATTTTGTTCTAATCTTGTTCATTCATTTTTCTTTTAATCTTAGCCTTCCATCTTGTTCTAATCTTGTCCCTCCATCTCTTTCATCCAAAGGGCAAGATGAGGACTCATAGACTCAATTTTGAAGGTGGACTCATTGTAACTTGCCTCTATATATATATATATACACACACACAGTTTTTTAAACGTGTGCCCTACATCTTAATAACCAGAGTATGGAAATATTTCTATATCATTTATATTGATTGATTGATTTTTTGTATATATTGAATAGTTCTTGTTTTGTGTTTAGTTATTCTCTAATTTTTGCACATATGCTAAAGTTGGCTTAGTACTTAGTATTACCTATTCTCTAATTTTGAATTTTTCTAATTTTTGTTTGCTTATTCTCTTCTTTTGTATGGTCTGATAAATTTGTATATTTTGAATTTTTCTTCATATTTACTTATTTTTCTATTTTCCTATTTGTGTATATTTTATGCTCTTACGTGTATTTTTCTACTTCGTCTAATTTTTTTTATTTGATACATTAAAACAATTCATTAATAAAACGCTTTACATTAATTAGAAAAGATAGGTATATTTTCAAATATAATATAAACTAAACAAGTGACATGCAAATTAACTTTTAACCGTCCTGAACAATCAAGGAGTTACTCTTGTGTTGACAATGGAGAGAGTAAAATAATATAAAGAGACAATTATTCATTATTTGATAAACACCATGTTCTACGTTTTTATCATAAACAAAGAAACGTATTCTCTCCATTAGTGCACTAACTCATAATACAATAACTCACCTATATACTATAGCTTTATTCTAATAAATTATTTTAAAGCATTATTCATCAACATCTTGTCAATAAAACTAAAAAGCTAATTATGACTTTTAAAAACCTAAAATAAAGGAACGAAACGACACTCGCAAATAAAGAACTTTTATGTATGTTACTCTTTGTCTAATTCATTTATTTGCCTTTTTAATTCTTCGTTAGGAGTATTTTAAGTAAATGCTATAAAATGATTGGCATGGAGGGAGAACTAACTAAACGAGACATTTTCTTATAAGTAGTGAATGAAAGATGAAAAATATTTAGAACTTATCATCGATGACTATTGATGTGAGTCCCGAATGTGGTTGGTGAAGGCTATAATTTATTCCAGCTCGTCTTTCTTGTGACGGGTCATGCACAAACTATAAAGGATAAAATGTCCAACCCATTTTATGATAAAAAGTAGTCATTCCTGCATACCAGAAAGGAAAATGAGATGGCGCCACCCGGTGACCCTCAATTTGAGCGCCACCAGTATTACCGTAAATTCAATACTTATTTTGCTTTGCCTGCACCAAAATTTAAAATTCAAACTAAATAGTGTTACATGGTAATATAGGAATTTAACGTTATTAATTAGTTGTAACAATAATATTGATAATTATAAATATAAAATACAAATCTCATAGAAGTAGACATTATTTGTGGAACTATAATTATAAACCAAGAGTAGTACATGTAATAAATACTTTCACATACCATTTAAAAACCAATTGAAGCTTTGGCATGATGGTAACTTGTGCGAAGCGGGAACTGGGCATGAAAGGTTACTGAGTTCGAGACCTCTTTACAACATTTTCGTTTTTTTTAACAATTTGTTTTAGTTAGAATTTGAATATTAGAATTGTTATTTTGGCGATTAAAGTGGTTGAATCAAACATGTCTATTGGACCATCTTATTATATAACAAATTAAGACACTAAAAATGATAAAGTATACTCTTATCTTGTTTTCTTGTGCTCCATTTTATGTAGGTGATTTGTGTATGTTTTTTAATCTTCGTGAGCGGTATTCAAATCAAAGGCAAACAAATACTGAGACGGAGGGATTATATAATTTGATAAAAAAAAATTCCACGACAGTTAAATATTTTTTAATTTATATTGATGACAAAATTTAAATATATTGTAATATATTTATAAAGTATTATGCTGTAAAAATAAAGTTATATCTAAAATACAAAAGTATTAATGAATTCAATTGAACTTAGCCGAGCAAAAATGCACAGATTTAAATTGAGTTTAGCTAAGATAAACATAAACATTTTGAAGGATGGTGAACTAAGTTTAGCTTAATTAAATTGAATTGAACCGACTTAAATTGAGCTAAGTTGCACATAACTAGAGTACGTAAAGCCAAGTTCGAAACCAGTCTAGTAATCTTTTTGATATTTTTTTTAACTTTTGGTGAAATACTTTATTGTATATAAATTTTATGTTTAGATGTAAATAATATAAAAAACTTGTCCATACAATTACGTTTTGGTGTATTCAGTGCTGGAAACCAGTTCATTTATTTTGTACTACGTAGTATTTTTTGAGACCTAGTAGACGAACAATGATTAAAAAACGTTTATTTTGTAGATAAATTAATGTAATTTTTGTGTAAATATTATTCTAATTTGTTTTAGTTAAGAGTTTTATTTTAGTTGAATAATTATTAGATTATATAAAACTAGTATAGACCTCGTGCAATGCATGCACGGTTTATATAGAGGTTATTTTTCAGTTTATTATACTTAGATTGTAAATGACAAAAAAATAATTTTTCATATTTATCATCATTAATCACAATTTTTATTTGAGAAAAATAATTGAAAAGAAAAAACTAATCAAACAACTAATGATATCATTTTGATATTTTAATGAAAATAGTTTCTTTACCATGAAATGTATTGTATTATTTTATAAATTCACAAATTAGTTTAACTAATTTTGTGGTTATAAAGCTCTTAATAATAGTTTATAATTTTGTTTTATATCGAGTATAGTTTATTGTTTAATGAAAAGATTATCATTTATATGATTTTAAAGAAAAAAATTAAAGTTTTAGTTTAATGCAAACTTTATCTCTTAATGAAAATATTATATCTTAATGAAAATATTATGTGTTAATCAAATATCTCTTTATTTTGTTTCCTTATTTAGGGGGTTCATTTTGGAGGGAAAATTAATAGATAGACTTAATCTTTTAGTATAGGGGGGATTACGTATCTATCCTTAAACATTTGGCAAAAAAAAATAAAATTAATATTTTATTTTCTTATTTTTCTTATTTTTTTTATTAGGGTGGCGCCCTATCTCCATCCTACTAGAAATCATCTCAACCAAAAGTTTAAGCTGATGGTTGATTGAAATTCCAAGATCGGTTCTATACTCTGACAAGGTGAGGTTGATTACTTCAATTTATTTTATGTAGGTGATTGGTTAATTAAAAGAGTAGAATTTGTATGGGGATGCAGAACATTTGTTTAGTGAAGATGGGTTAGAAAGAGTTTAATGTTTTGGGTGCCTTTTTACTACAAATATAGATATTGTTGTTAATTTAGAGATGATGTGATTTAGTATAATTGAAACTATTTCTATCTTCAGAAATTTATGGTTGAAGATGAAGAATGGGAGGAGGAATAGAATCAGGAAGAATTCAGAATTCTCGGTTGCGAATAGAACATGGAGTAAGAAGATGAAAAGTAGGACCCATATTAAATTAATTTGACCCTTTAGATCATCCGTTGCCACCAGTCAGAAATTGCACAAGTTTAATATAAGTTAAAAGAGTGTATAGTTCAGATTATTTATTTTGAGTCAAAGTATGGTATGGATTAATATGAGAAAAGAGGTATAATTTTGATTATTCCTATCAATTAACTCTTTATAATATATGAAATACATTCAATACCCCTGTTGTTAATAATATCACTTTCGCAACGTCTCATGTTAGTACCATAGCGGTCACTACTCCTACGGTTACTTTAACTTTTTCAGTACCTCGCTATTTTTTGTGGTTAAATTAACTATTCCCGTTACTTTTATTAAACTTATATATTTTATATTTAAATAAATAAAATATTTTTATCTTAAATCGATCGATTGGTTAGCTAATTGTTTATACTTTGTCCCGTTATTGTTATTTCAAATTTTATTACATTTGTTGTTAATACTGTTACTTTCACTACTCCCGCCGTCATTAATCCATTACTATCAAACATTGTAGAGGTGAGTTTTCAGCTATATTTTTAATTGACTATAAGTTGACTCTTTATCTTAATCACGGCTCATTTTGCCATCTGACTCACAGTTCCGTTACAAATTTACAAGTCAAGTCAAACAAACCCGCGATGAATGTCTCATAAACAAGACCTATCTATCTAGTATATTTATATTGAGGCTTTTTTCGAGCGATGCCAGAGCGTGCACATTATCTTTTTTTAGTTTATGCAAAGTATTTCGTAAGATTCTAAAAGATTAGGAAAATGATATTGTGAAATATTTTGAATATCATTACTATTGTTTACATACAATAATGTTTGATTATCAATCTAACAAAACTATATAGTGTAAAAAAATGCGAAACTTAAATATAATGATTCGTAGCGAAAAATGTTTTCATTTGAGCATTAATTTTGTATTATTTACTATTATATTGTTGATAATATGCCATAAATAGTACATCGGGATGTAAAAAATAAATATGTACCATGGCCCTTCCAGTTTCGAATCGGTTGACACGTAAAGGACTAACGAGCATGGGTAGGTAGAGTGGATGCTATGTGTTAGATGTGATGCGTAAATGATTTACTATTTTTTGTATATATTGAATAGTTCTTGTTTTGTGTTTAGTTATTCTCTAATTTTTGCACATATGCTAAAGTTGCTTAGTATTTAGTATTACCTATTCTCTAATTTTGATTTTTTCTAATTTTTGTCTGCTTATTCTCTTCTTTTGTATGGTTTGATGGATTTATAAATTTTGAATTTTTCTTCATATTTACTTATTTTTCTATTTTCCCATTTGTGCATATTTTATGTTCTTACGTGTGTTTATTCAACTGTCTAATTTTTTCTATTTGATACATAAAAACCATTCATTAATAAAACGCTTTACATTAATTAAAAAGATAGGTATATTTGCAAATAATCAATCGACTATAAACTAAAAAAGTGACGTGCAAATTAACTTTTAACTATCATGAACAATCAACGAATTACTCTTCTGTTGGCAAACGAGAGAGTAAAATAATATTAAAAGACAATTATTCATAATTTGATGCATATTATAAGTAAATTACTTTGAACATTATTCAACATCTTGTCAATAATTAAAACTAAAACCTTAGAATGACTTTAAAAAACTTAAAATAAAGGAACGAATTGAAAAGACACTCACATATAAAGAACTTCAATGTTACTCTTTGTCTCATTCATTTGTTTGCCTTTTTTTATTATTATTTGTTAGGAGTATTTTACAAATGATTTGAACGGGACCGAACTAAACGAGACATTTTATTAGTAGTGATTGAAAGATGAAAAATATTTAGAGATTATCTTGGATGACTATCGATAGGGGGTCCCGAATGTGGTTGGTGAAGGCTAGAAGTTTTTCAGCTCGTCTCACAAACTGTAACAGATAAAATATACCCATTTTATGATAAAAAGTAGCCATTTGTGCATTCTAAAAACCATCTCTACTAAAAGCTTATTGTGATGGTTGAATTCTCAAGATCGATTTTATACTCTTAAAAGGTGAGGTTGATTAATTCAATTTACTTGGTGTACTTTTCATTCTCTATATATACTGAGTATTTGATTTATGTATACGTATAGTTTGAGTTCATTCTCATATATATTTTGAAAAAACGAAAAATTCCAAAAAATTTCTTGCTGAGAATGGGGGACAATAATCTGTCCACTCTATCCCAGGAGTTGGAAAATTCTAACCGCACAAGGTCAGAATTGCATAACAAAGCTCTGAAGGCTTCATTTCATTATCGAAAAGTTACTATGCTCAAATCAGAAGCAAATGAAGGTATCGCGTTGACTGAATGTGTTGGCCATGTAGAGGCTTCCGAGAATGTCGTGATAGCTTTGGTGATAGGTACCGTGGTGGTAGGTTTTGGCTATCTATTTTGGAAAGGTAAGAAGCAGGATGACGTCTCGACAAAGAATGAGAAAAACTGTGAAGAAACCCGATTTCCCACATGTGAGTGTAATCTCACATGTGAGTGTAATCCCACATTGATAAAAAGAGGAGAGAGTTACCACTTTATAAGGCAATGGGCTACTCGTTACCACTTTATAAGGCAATGGGTTACTCCCTCTATAGCCAATTGGTTTTAGAGTGGAACCCCATTGGGTTTATAAAGTGGACTCTCTCTCCTCAGTACGGGTTGGACCCAGGCCCGATTATGAAATTTAACAAAAACTGAGAGATAATTATGGTGATGAGTAACGTTGTGACAACAACATTATTACGTAATCGTATTCTTCATTTTCCTTCTATGGTAACAAAAAATAATACTCAGTATCATGTAAATACCGAAAGAACCCCAAAAATAGGGTTTTCCGGTCATTTTGGGTTACTTTGAATTATTTCACATTAAAGAGTCATTTTGATTCGGTCCATGTGAACGTGTGGGTTGTGTACCTATCAATTAAGGGTTTCAAATTGTATACTAATTTCGCAATACAGTTTTTACATGGGGTTTGCTATATCTCGCCCCCCATTTTACTCATCCCGCCCCCTATAATTACTTTCTTGCCCTTTGTTAATTATTTGACCCACCAATTTTTGTTTTTTCCCCTTTGTTATTTTAAAACACGATTTTTAAAACCGCTTTAAAAATAAAACCGCTTTAAAAATAAAACCGCTTAACGTTAATTACAAAACAATTGAAATATTAAACAACATTAACGTGTTAACGAACAAAATTATCGTTTTAACGTTAATTTTTGTATATTATTTAACGATAATTAATATAAAAATCGCTAACTAATAACAATCATTTGACTTTTTTTTTCAAAAAATACAGATTAAACACGGAAAAACTTCAAACGGCCATAACTTTGCACTCGGGCGTCCGTTTCCGATGATTTTTTTTTTCAAATCGCTTATCTCGACGAGACGAACGCAATGGTAAAAAAAAAATGTTTTCAATGGCCCATTCGTGTGAAACACACGAATTGGCCTGGGCCGATTCATGTGGTTTACACGAATGAGCCTAGGCCAGCTCGTGTAAATCACACGATTGGGCCAAGGCTTACTCGTGTGATTTGCAAGAACTGGCCTAGGCCCATTCGTGTAAATCACATGAATCGGCCCAGGCCAATTCGTGTGTTTCACACGAATGGGCCACTGAAAACAATTTTTTTTTTTTTTACCATTGCATTTGTCTCGTCGAGATAAGCGATTTGAAAAAAAAAATCATCGAAAACGGACACCCGAGCGTAAAGTTATGGCCATTTGAAGTTTTACAGTTTTTAATCGGCATTTTTTTGTAAAAATTTAAATGATTGCTATCGGAAAATGAAAATTCGTAAATCGAAATGTACCATCGCATTTCCGGTGTTTCGAAAATCTTCATCTTCATTTTCCGTGTTATCCTGTTCCTCCTCGTCATTTTCGTGACCCGTATTGTCGTTCCCATCATCATAACCGCTTTCCTCGCCCCCCACAATTACTTCTTTGCCCTTTATCATTAATTGACCACCAAATTTATTATTTCCGTCTTAATATTTTAAAATTCAAACTGTCATAAATTTTCCGTCTTAATATTTTAAAATTCAAACCGTCATAAATTTAAAATTCAAAATTCAAAAAGACGCTTCAAACCGTCATAAATTTAAAATTCAAATTTTAAAAAACCGTTTCAAACCGTTAGAAATTTAAAATCGCGTTATTTTGATTTTGTATTAATCGTTAACTAGTTTTATACCCGTGCACAAAATGCACGGATTACTTCCTCATTTATGTTATTTGATATATGTCTGTTGATCCTTTTATACTTAGACGTAATGTTTATTATTAATATTCGAACGAATATCCATTGTATTACAACCACATATAGTGTTAATGTTTCTAACTTGTGCAAATATAATTGCAAATGATTAATTATTGTTCAATTGTTATACTAAGTAAATAGGTGTTCAAGAGTTTTGTTATAATGAATATAAATAATCTACATATATATATTGCAAATACTTAAGATTATGTGTTCCTTATTCGAGAGTAAATTTAAATTATAATATGCATAGTATATTATATGAAAAACATTTAATGAAACGTCATTATTCTATGATTAACCTTTCTATAACCATGTTTGTAAAAAGATTTAAATAACTAAAGTAAAGGCTTAATTTAAAATCGTGTTACCCGTCTAAACACCTAACTAAATTATCCCAATACCAATATCGTATCAGCCCAAATCCAACAAAATAAAAAAATCGTCATAAATCGAAAGAGAAAAAATATAAAATTTTATACATACTCAAATCAGCCTGAACCGAGTTAAAAAAAAAATTAATGCTTACACGCACTATTCGTCTTAAGTTTAAGACGGTCAAATACATATCATATCATCCCACTTATTGACTAAAAATTATCAAAAAAATTGTCTTTATTACCACCACGTGAAAGTATTTGACCCGTTGTAAGGCAGATAATACCCGTCTTAAGCCAGACGTAATGATATCATTTGGGCCATCCCATTATTTAAGGATCATATTGGACTCTTTTATTTTGTATAGGTTCGTATTATAAGACTTAATTAATTTGTTGCACATATATATTCCCCAAACCTCTTAATTGACCTTATTTCTATCGGTATCAACCTTGAGAAAAATATTTTACAATATGAGGTTGACAGGTTGTGATCGACACTTTACTTATTGTATATTATTTGTAAAACATGTTAGTATAAATCAAAGATTATCGCAAGTATGTAAATTATATATTTGTATTTAATTATTTGTACATTTAATACATAGTATTAATTAGATTGTCATTCTTTTAGCATATAAATAGTATAATACTCCACCTTCTTAATATATTTTCATGTTTTTAATTATAAGGTTGTTGTCCGATCTAGTAATCTAGTAATTTACTAATTTCTACTGCTGTAATTCTTTTTAATATTATTTGATTTCTTTTAAGATATACGCTCTTCATATTATAACAGTTTTTAAATTTTATTATTATTAAATTTTGCAATGATTTATCATTTAAATCATAAAATCATAAGATAAGAGTGAAATTAATTGTTAAATATATCTACTGAGTGATATTCTCTTGCTCAATGAGAATGAGGGTAATTAAATACTTCCAAGAACGTGGGGGTTGGGGAGACTCAAAACAAAAATTTCAAGCCTAAAAATAAGGAATCAATAGAATTAATCTAAATGTTTGTGATTTAGTATATAGTAGATGGTTGAATTTACAACAAAAAAAAAACGGAAAATGGCCCATTCGTGTGAATTACACGAATGGACCTGGGCCAATTCGTGTAATCCACACGTCTGGGCCATGGCTCATTCGTGTGAATTACACGAATGGACCTGGGCCAATTCGTGTAATCCACACGAATGAGCCACGGCCCAGACGTGTAGATTACACGAATTGGCCCAGGTCCATTCGTGTAATTCACACGAATGGGCCATTTTCCGGATTTTTTTTTTTAAATTGTCTTATTATGTAATTATATTTACGTACTTTTAGTTTTTTTTGTATTATGTAATTAAATGTTTGATAATATATTTACGTACTTTTATTAATTACAATTGTAATTACGTTTTTTGTATTATGTAATTAAATGTTTGTTTGTTTTGTTTTTTTAAAACCCGTTCCTCCTCGTCATTTTCGTGACCCGTATTGTCGTCCCCTTCATCAAACCCGCTATCCTCGCCGTAAGCATAATTAACATATTCATCGCTATAACGATAATGTTGCGCATTCCACTCGTTTGCAAATCAAGGTTCGTTATCATAAGTATTGTACGAAATACAAAGATAATCGAAAAAATCATTACCGTCACTCATTTTCGAAACAACGGAAAACATAAATTTTAGAAAGATGTTTTAAAGAGAAGGGCAAAATTGGAAAATGAAATGAAAATAGGGGGCGAGATATAGCAATTTTGTTTTACATTCGGGTTTGGGAATATTCCTAATTCTTACGTTTTGTTTTTGTACTACTTGATTTTGTCTTTGATTGATTATGCATACCAGTGATCAAAAGTACCTCCACATGAATTTGAAAAGGTTAAATCTTTGATGATCGTGGAAGGTGGGTTGTAATAACAACAAAAAGGAGTTTCGTTACATTCTTATAATCTTATCAGTATTCCGATTCGATCATACGATTTAACGATATAAAAAAGCTTGATCAATCCCAAATTTTATGATTCTATTTAAGTTGTAGAATCTTACAATCCTAATCATAATACGATCCTACGATTCGATTTTATCATAAAAGAACTAGGTTTGGTGTTCGGCCCTTCCCGTGCTATATTAATTTACCATTTAAATTTATTCTATACTCCCTAAAATTCTTAATAACCTTCTCTTTTTCTCTTTTCACAAGAAATAAGAAAATGAATTTGGAACATACAAAGTACACAATTCACATGACCACATGCAATTGAATTTGGACCGTAGTACTACACAAAACACACTACTCCAGAAAATGAAATAGGGAAAGTTAACCGAATTGAGAAAAAAGAAAATCGGGAAGTTTATCCAAAATTGGAGGGAGTATGAAATATAATTGCGTTTAATTTGTCTAATTCATACATTTATCATTTATAATAGGGTTATTTGATGGGAATAATCCAAATTATACATCTCCTTCTTATATATATCCATACCATACTTTAACTAAGAATAACCTGACCTATGGCCTCAATTTTCTCAAAATACACTAGTTAACCGGCTACCTATTGATCAAGTCACATTTACCCCCCCAAAAAAACTTAAATCATTAAAACAACAAGATTAGAATTGAACACTAAACTTTACCCTGTTCATCATTAATTACCATGTTCATCATCAAGATTAGAATATTCTATCTCCAGAATCACAAATCACCAAACCCCATAAACCACAACTCTCCACCACCGTGCATCACTTCTCATTCTCACTACTCTCCGCATCTCCGCCACAACCCAACAATCCAACTTCATTATCTTTGACGTCGTGTCCGACTTTGAACACTCTGGTAGCGATGATAATGGTGCCTCAAAATTTAACCCACCTATCCTCATAACCATTCACCTGGTCGACCATCAATTCTCGGCCCAAACACCCTGGTATATATTCGGATTCAGTCTTGGTTATTAGGTCGAATAAATCCCTCATTTTTTCTTTTTTTAAAGAGTTGAATATGATGTTACAGATTTAAAATTAAATTAATGAGGTGATTAGTTTAGTAAGAAGATGAAGGTAATGAAGTGGTTAGTTGAGGGAGAAGATGAAGGAGAAGAAGCATGAGTATTTTTAAAACATAGAAATGATCTTGATAATGTAATACTCCGTATTTCTATGGGTTGGGGGCTCGGCCGAGTAGGGCTTAGGCCCTGTTCTTTTGGGCTGAATCGGAGCTGAACTGAACTGAACTGAACTTATAGGAGCTGAACTGAACTTATTGGAGCTGAACTGAACTGAACTGAACTTATAGGAGCTGAACTGAACTGAACTTATAGGAGCTGAACTGAACTGAACTTATAAGAGCTAAACTGAACTTATAGGAGCTGAACTGAACTGAACTAAACTTATAGGATCTGAACTTTTCTGAACTTAATTTTAATTAATTGAATAGAATTTATAGAATCTAAAATTTACTAAACTGAACTTTATTACATAAGGTAAGATAATAACATAATTCCAATTTATATACATTGGTTTGTTCAAATATATTACTACGTTGACATCATCTTTATCTGTATCTTTATTTTTTGGAAAAGACTGTCATAAAAAAAAGTATACTCTAAAACATAAGGTAAGATAATAACATAATTCCGATTTATGTACATTGGTTTGTTCAAATAGATTACTACGTTTACATTACGATAAAAAAAATAAATCACATATTACATCGTTTTCTAACCATCTATTTCCATATCATCATCTTCCTCATCACTTTCTTCTTTATATTCACTATCACTCGTAACAACGAATTTATTCCCTCGCCAAATGTTTTTTACTATCTTGTTTCGTACCTTTAACATGGTTTTTTTCCGATTATCATCAAACATGCCCAAATCTACTGTTCCTTAAATATTCACGTCATGTTGTATAATAGGTATTCCAAGATTATGCATCCTTATAAAATTATGGAGTGTGATTTGTGAATGTATAAAACAATAATTGACATTTGATACTTTTGTGACATTGCATATTTTTTAATACCCACCTTTTTTTTTCAAATGACCAAATGTCATTCCACTAATTAATCTCAAATGTTTTTATATCGGTTTTCATAAATAATCTATTCCGTATAACTTTTCTGAACTTAATTTGTAAGAATTGAATTTTTCTGAACTGAACTTATAAGAGCTGAACTGAACTGAACTGAACTGAACTGAACTTATAGGAGCTGAACTGAACTTATAGGAGCTGAACTGAACTTAACTGAACTTATAGGAGCTGAACTGAACTTATAGGAGCTGAACTGAACTTAAAGAGCCTGAGTTTAAGTCCAAAAGAACAGGGCCTTACTCGACCGAGTAAATATCGTACTCGGCCGAGTATAGGCTACTCAACTGAGTGGATTTGGCTGATGTCTTAAGTTGTGTTCAAAACTCGCGTACTCGGCCGAGTGATATTGGCACTCGGCCGAGTAAGTCGTACTCGACCGAGTACATGTTGTACTCGGCCGAGTACGACGGAATTAGAGGGTTAGCCGGACGGTTGATTAAGGGTTAATAAGAGAAATTAGTTTCATAATCAACTTACGCTTCTTGATTTCCAAAACCCTATTCTCTCAAACTCTCCCTAATTCCTTAAGAAACCCTTGATCATCTCGTGCCGGATCTGATCTTTGCTACGTCGATTGATTGCTTTGGTAAGTGTTCTTGATTATGATTTGATTGTATTGCGTTATAACCCTAATTGAATTGGGGAAAAAGGGATTTTGATGTTGATTATATGATTATGGATTATATAGGAGGGAATTTCATAGAAGACCGCTTTATTTGACTTGCTTGCTATTCACGGAAATTACAACAAGGTAGGCCAGGGTTTCCGTACACACTATGTGTGTTGCTGATTGATGAGATGATATTGTTATTGTGATATTGATGATGTTGTGAGTGTTGATATTGATGAAGGTCACTGTTGTGACGATGATGGAGTTTGAGGTGTTGTGATGGTTACTATGGTTTGGTGATTCCGTTAGGAGACGGATCACACCCCGAGTTCCCCCCGTAGTTATCCTGCTACGTGGGGATGTGCACATTAATGTTTCGGGTTTGTCTCACTGCGGCGAGATAAAAGTTCGACGCCTGTGGCTGCGGTCATGGGTCATTTGGCGGTTTTTGTAGAGCATGGATGGTAACCTGAGTCTACTGAGGTGTCCGCTGCGGTGGCCCTCCGGTTTCCCTCTCCTTGTGCTTCTCTTGTGCGTTGGTTAGTATATGCAAATACTGACTCTCTAATGTTTTACAAAACTGTTGTGATCCATTAGAGGATGGTGAGCAGGTGATCGCAGGTAAACGATAGCGTTGCGTTGGGATCGACGATGGGATCACCATGTTGAGTCTAGCTTTCGCTTATCAGTCTTGGAGTCTTGAACATTGTTATTTAGTAATAGTACTTTATCATATGTTGAGTTTGGATGATTGGTTAGATGGTATGCCTCATGTTTTGGGATTCTGTATTGACATTTAAACGTTGATTAATAAACATTGTTTCTTTATTGCTTGTTTTGATATATACTACCTCGGGCAACCGAGATGGTAGCACTTCCATGTGCTAAGGGGGTCTTGTAAGGCATCTTGGCGTATGAGGGTGTTAGAAATAAAGTGAATATGGTTTAGTGAGGATTGGTTAATTAAAAGAGTAGAATTTGTATGGGGATGCAGAACATTTGTTTAGTGAAGATGGGTTAGAAAGAGTTTAATGTTTTGGGTGCCTTTTTACTACAAATATAGATATTGTTGTTAATTTAGAGATGATGCAATTTAGTATAATTGAGACCTAGCAGCAGACGGGCGGGCCGTGCCTGAATTCAGACCAAACTTTTCTTTCTTTGTTTAGAATCGAAAAGAATTCTCGGTTGAGAATAGAACATGGAGTAAGAAGATGAAGAGTAGGACCCATATTAATTTGACCCTTTAGATCACCCGTTGTCACCGGTCAGAAATTGCACAAGTTTAATATAAGGTAAAAGAGTGTATAGTTCAGATTATTTATTTTGAGTCAAAGTATGGTATGGATTAATATGAGAAAAGAGGTATAGTTTGGATTATTTCTATCAATTAACTCTTTATAATATATGAAATACATTCAATACCCCTGTTGTTAATACTATCACTTTCGCAACGTCTCATGTTAGTACCATAGCGTTCACTACTCCTACGATTACTTTAACTTTTTTTAGTACCTCGCTATTTTTTGTGGTTAAATTAACTATTCCCGTTACTTTTATTAAACTTATATATTTTATATTTAAATAAATAAAATATTTTTATCTTAAATCGATCGATTGGTTAGCTAATTGTTTATACTTTGTCCCGTTATTGTTATTTCAACTTTTATTACATTTGTTGTTACTACTGTTACTTTCACTACTCCCGCCGTCATTAATCCATTACTATCAAACATTGTAGAGGTGAGTTTTCAGCTATATTTTTAACTGACTATAAGTTGACTCTTTATCTTAATCACGGCTCATTTTGCCATCTGACTCACAGTTTCGTTACAAATTTACAAGTCAAGTCAAACAAACCCCCGATGAATGTCTCATAAACAAGACCTATCTATCTAGTATATTTATATTGAGGCTTTTTTCGAGCGATGCTAGAACGTGCACAACATCTGTTTTTAGTTTATGCAAAGTATTTCGTAAGATTCTAAAAGATTAGGAAAATGATATTGTGAAATATTTTGAATATCATTACTATTGTTTACATACAATAATGTTTGGTTATCAATCTAACAAAACTATATAGTGTAAAAAAATGCGAAACTTAAATATAATGATTCGTAGCGAAAAATGTTTTCATTTGAGCATTAATTTTGTATTATTTACTATTATATTGTTGATAATATGCCATAAATAGTACATCGGGATGTAAAAAATAAATATGTACCATGGCCCTTCCAGTTTCGAATCGGTTGACACGTAAAGGACTAACGAGCATGGGTAGGTAGAGTGGATGCTATATGTTAGATGTGATGTGTAAATGATTTACTATTTTTTGTATATATTGAATAGTTCTTGTTTTGTGTTTAGTTATTCTCTAATTTTTGCACATATGCTAAAGTTGGCTTAGTATTTAGTATTACCTATTCTCTAATTTTGATTTTTTCTAGTTTTTGTCTGCTTATTCTCTTCTTTTGTATGGTTTGATGGATTTATAAATTTTGAGCTTTTCTTCATATTTACTTGTTTTTCTATTTTCCCATTTGTGCATATTTTATGTTCTTACGTGTGTTTATTCAACTGTCTAGTTTTTTCTATTTGATTCATAAAAACCATTCATTAATAAAACGCTTTACATTAATTAAAAAGATAGGTATATTTGCAAATAATCAATCGAATATAAACTAAAAAAGTGACCTGCAAATTAACTTTTAACTATCATGAACAATCAACGAATTACTCTTGTGTTGGCAAACGAGAGAGTAAAATAATATTAAAATACAATTATTTATAATTTGATGCATATTACAAGTAAATTACTTTGAACATTATTCAACATCTTGTCAATAAAACTAAAACCTTAGAATGACTTTAAAAAACTTAAAATAAAGGAACGAATTGAAAAGACACTCACAAATAAAGAACTTCAATATGACTCTTTGTCTCAATCATTTGTTTGCCTTTTTTATTTTTTATTATTTGATAGGAGTATTTTACAAATGATTTGAACGGGAGCGAACTAACTAAACGAGACATTTTCTTAGTAGTGATTGAAAGATGAAAAATATTTAGAAATTATCTTGGATGACTATCGATAGGGGGTCCCGAATGTGGTTGGTGAAGGCTAGAAGTTTTTCAGCTCGTCTCACAAACTGTAACAGATAAAATATACCCATTTTATGATAAAAAGTAGCCATTTGTGCATTCTGAAAACCATCTCTACCAAAAGCTTATTGTGATGTTTGAATTCTCAAGATCGATTTTATACTCTTAAAAGGTGAGGTTGATTAATTCAATTTACTTGGTTTACTTTACATTCTCTATATATACTAGGTATATTTTCGAGATATCGGGAGAAGGATAAAGTCTCGACAAAGAATAAGAAAAAACGAGAGATAATAACGTAATCGTATTCTTCATCTTCCTTCTGTGGTAACATAAAATAATTCTCTGTATCATGTAAATACCAAAAAAAACCCAAAAATAGGTTTTTTCGGGTCGTTTTGAATTACTTTGAGTTATTTCACATTAAAGAGTCATTTTGATTTAGTTCATGTGAAAGTGTGGGTTGTATATATATCAATTAAGGGTTTCAAATTGTATATTGATTTCGCAATACAGTTTTTACATTCGGGATTTGAGAATATTCCTAACTTCTGATAGATGAACCATCTCAACCAAAACCTTAAGGTGATGGTTGAGGCCCATATATTATAGTTATATTCTAATATGCCCCCTCACTCGAATGCCCATTGGGCTTGAAGAGTGGATGGTTAGTGCACAGGCCCCCCATACCATGTGCGGGTTTTTCCACTTGGTGAGGTTGTGAGATTTTGGGGGCTGCCAGGGTTTGAACACGTGACCTTCGGTCACTCTGGCTCTGATACCATGATAGATGAACCATCTCAACCAAAACCTTAAGGTAATGGTTGAGGCCCATATATTATAGTTATATTCTAATAATTCCTACGTTTTGTTTTTGTTTGAATTGGCAATTACTACTTGAGTATGCTTGTCTTTGATGGATTATGGATACCATTGATCAAAAGTACCTCAACATGAATTATGGATACCATGATTATCGTTTTGTCCAATGTTTTAGATAAAATCTCTACGCTGTGAGGGCTTGTCAAATGTGCGCTGTTCACAGCTCATAATTTCTCATCTGGCCCACCCTCAACCCTTTCCGGCTTAGAGTTGGGTCGATCCAGGGTCGCAAAAATCCCACCCGGCCTGCCCAGACCAATTCCGAGTCCAACACTGACACAATCGATTATTATTATTATCACAATGACACAATCTATTATCGAGTCACGTAACAAAAACATAATATTTCCAAACTAAAAGAAAAATACTCCCTCGAATCCAATCCAAACTACCCACCTTTCATTTTAGGACAATTCAATCCAAACTACTCATACCATAAATGAGTAAAATGAGGACAACTCTATCCTTATAACATACCTATATTTACAAAAATTGTCATTGTTATAACATACCTCACCTAATTTATATACTACCTCTCTCATCGTTTTCCCATACTACCCTCACCAAAAACAATTTTCTTAAAACTTGTGCAAAAGGGTGTGACCGTGTAGGTAGTTTCGATTGGATTGGAGGGAATAAAAAATTAAGGACTAGATGCTGCCACACCAGAAGCATCACAAAAACACAACTTTGCACCTAGAGTTTCTTCATTACCGTAACACCAGCTCTGCAGCTCATTACATACGTTGCATGGATACTCACAATGTTAAAAGTTGTTAAAAATGTGTTACGTACTAGTGGAAATGTGGAATGGTAGTTGACAACATGCTAAATAAGATCATCTTAAGCTCTTAGCCCGTGGCCCGTGGCCCGTGGCACTCCGTACTATTTTTATTTTTATTTTTATTTTTTGGACAAATGTAATTTTTATATTGCAAATAAGATAGTATGTACAATGCAAATAAATCCTAATAATCCCACAACGGCTTTTCATTTGCTTCCTCAGTCGAGCCTACATTTTAGGCCCAACATTATTTCCTTCCTCTTCTACCACTAAGTCACTAACATCTTTTTTTTTTTTGGAAAGAAGCGTACTTAAATAAAGAAAAAAGGGTTCAAATTACATCAGGGAGGGGGGTCGGGAGTGAGACATGGCGCGCAGGCCGAGACATAGTCAGTGACAACAGTATCAAATACAAACCGAGGGGGGTAATCCCAAACAAAGTAGCCACATTGGCTAGTGCTATCTCTAATTGAATGGTTGACGATTGCATCCGCAACTTTGTTTGCCGATCTCCTCTCAAAGATGACCTTTAAAAGAGGCGAGGTCTTCAATCGTTCCCTGCACTCGAGAATAAGATTAGTAAATGGGCCACATGGGGGCTCGATTCTCAAAAGAGCATTAACAGCATTAAGGCAATCCGAGGCCACACACAATTTACCATGGATTGACTCGCAAAACGTAAATCTTCTCTAATCGCAAGGATCTTACCGATAAAGGGGTTGGGGGCAATGACTCTGGTGGACCAACCCTTAACCCAAGAACCGTCACTGTTCCTAGCGATACACCCCAAACCCGAGAAAGAAGAGGAGAGAGAAAAGGCCGCGTCAACAATGATTTTTAACCAACCATGCGGAGGGAGGGCCCAGCTATTAGGACAGCTAAAGGCAAAAGGTGAGAAGGGGCAGGGGTCGTGGGGTTTGCTAGAGGCAGAGGATCAAGCCAAGGCTTGGGCGAGGACAGAGTTATAAAAACGAGCAGTAGGGAGAAGGGAAGGGGTGGGGGTGAGAGAGAGATCGCACCGTCTAGTTCAAAGACGCCAAGTGACGAAAGTAAACAAGGTGTTCCATTGAGGGTCACTAGAAGTGCTGAACTTGTGAATCCAAGGTTGGAGGTCAAGGGAAAAGAAGGAGGAATGAACTTTAGGACAAGACCAAATCTCATAAGCAAGTCTACAATCACATAGGATGTGGAGAGTGGTTTCATCAAAAGAGTGCGTGGTTTGCACAAAGGGTGCAACACGGAGATGGGACAATGGTTCGCTTATGGAGGAAGGGATTATGGGGAAGTTTGTCCCACCACGCGAGCCAAAGGAACCATCCTAATTAGCTATCAAGAAGATTGAACGTAGGCCTTTTAATTGGCTGAACCAATTCAAAACTCTTGTGTTGATCTTTCGACTATTTAATTTCCGCTGCACTTTACTTTACTCGTTTATTTCGTATTATATTCTAAAGCAACAGTCTCGAATACTGTCACCTTCGTTCTGTAGTCTTTACTTCATCTGTTAAGACGAACAAGTAATAGTCAGACTTACTGTCACATTCAGTTTACAACAACTTTCTAATTAAGTAATACACTCTTGATAACTCAATTCATTTGGTGTATCCACTTATTCCTCTTAAGGACAACCAACTTTCTTTAATCAATAAAGATTAAGTTGAAAATTTTAAAGTAGTACCTAATTCACCTCATCCCCCTCTTAGGTACTTGTAATCCAAACCCTTCACGTTTATAAAATTTGGCAATAGTATATCACTTGGATCAATCAGACAAACATATTATTAGTACCCAAACATCCTGCTAGCTTTGGTCAATGTCTATCTTGTTTAATCCGCTTTATATTTAACAAAATATACTATATACCCGTGTTAAACAAAAAAATTGTATAGCATACTACAAACCCTTGGTGATTGCATTTTGAATTTGTGATATATCATTATCAACACTTACTCAAATGAAGCTTTTGGTTGAGTATTAACCTAGCCTATAAGCTAACGTAGTGAATATGAGAAATAGACATAGTAATGAGAGGCACGGGCAAAAATGTTGTGATCTATGCATGCATGTTGTCAACTACTCGTATTCCACTAGTACGTAATACCACTTTGTAATTAGCCTTGTGATTATATATCCATGCAACGTACGTTATGAGCTGTTGTTTTGCTGTTTTTTCACAAGTCTTTTTAATTTAATTGTATCCACCTTCCCCCTATCTCTTCCTCTTTCTTAAATATAACCTACATTTGAATGAAATCCATTCATAATCATAATCATAATCATAATCATAACGACATTATATATGGCGATAACAACATTGTTTATTCTACTTTTTCTATTATCGCTTTCTTTTTCACCACTACCCTTTGTGTCTGTGGCTGAGGCGAGGGTGTTCGGGCCAAATTCCGAAAGTGTTAATAATGTGGTCGTGGGGATGTCATCGAGTGGTGGTGCTAACTCGAGTGGATTTTCAGGCAAGGCGTTAGATGATTGTCTACCGAAGGGACTGTTTGGGCGCCACTCGGCCCCAAGCCGTTACGTTAATGGAGAAGCATTAGGTGCAAAATTGTGTTTTGGGGATGCTCCTGTTGTGGCACCATCTAGTCCTTAATTGTATTTTTATTACGTGACTCGATAATAGATTGTTTTCTCTTTGGATCAAATGAGCAAACAGTGTCGCTGTTTAGAATTGAATCTCAAACCTACTATACTTTGCACTTGGAGTAAGAGAATTCTTATTACTTGAGCTAACTCTTGTTCTTACGCGATAATAGATTGTGTTGTGATAAATATGTACTCGGTAGTTCCTATATATGTCTTAATTAATGGTGATGGTCTGATGGAGGGAATATTCAAAACGGTCTAATCAAATTGTAACAATTATTCAATTGATTAAGTAGTAAGATTATACTATAGTATATAATATGTGTAGAGTTTAATTCACTACAAAACATTTAATCAATTGAATACTACTTAATCAAATTGTATAGACAATAATACCTGTGACGAACAAAGCTATTTAGTGATTATATATAGTAACAAGGTTATTCGTCGGTTAAATCTACCATAGATGAATATGACTTATGAGTGACATATAGCCATCGTCGTAATTGTATGCCGTGCGTGGAAGGTTTCTCTACCATGCATCATGCATGCTTGAAAAGAATAAAAGTTTCTTCTATGTTTTTGGGAGTATGTAAGAACACAAATTCTCGTTGAAACGGATCAAGATCCGTTTTTAGCTAAAAACAGGTAAAATATGATTAGTTTAACAATAGATGTAAACATGTGACAAACAACCAACTATAGCTTAATAAATATTATTAGTTATATTTGTCGTTAACTGGTCACATTTGGCCCCTTTTCAGCTAAAGACGGTGGTCCATCTTCAATAATGAGACTTACTAGTGTAAGAAAATGTGTATTGACGATGTATGTACAACTGATTTATATGCTATACCACATGATTTTTTTTTTGTTATAAAGTAAATATATATTGACGGAGTCCTTATATTAATCACAACAGATAAATTATTAATCTCGTTAGCCAAAACGAAGCCAAACAAAATCGTTTTTGAATAAAAGTTGACAACAATCCGTTGTAGTCTAGTTGGTTAGGATACTCGGCTCTCACCCGAGAGACCCGGGTTCAAGTCCCGGCAACGGAAATTTTTCTCTTTTTTGTTCTCTCTTTTTTACCATTGGAATACTAGATTGATGGATGAGTAATCGTGTAACTCGCTGAACACTGAGGTTGTATAATCTTGGTCATGGAAGACAAGCGATGAATCGGACCAGAGAACACTAAGGATAATCGCCCACACTCCCCTTGTCGGTTTGGTGGATACATCGCTAGTGCCATTCCTCCTTGAGGGCGGAGCTACAAATGAAATTTTGCGTTGCAAATTTTCTTTAATATTTTTGTTAAGGCTTTATGTTCAAAGATTTTGGTGAGTACATCGGTAGTACCATCCCCTTGCTACTATGTAGCTCCCCGGCCTTGTGTTTGAGGAAACTCGACCAGTCCACCATCGAAGGGAATAAGATGGCCTGGATGAATCGTTCCTTGTATTAAAGTTGACGAGGTCTGTACCTTCCGACTCATATACCTCCTACATGGCCCATAATCCATATGTAGCTAATCTAATCTTGTTAAATGTGAGCAGTTTGTGTTTTCTTCGATTTAGGTAAATTCATTCCTAAATCCTAATGCAACAATATCTCGATATATGTCAACACCGACCTAAAAAGCAAATTCATTCACAATCTTTGTTGCCCATACTCGTTTAGAAGTATCTGACACGGGTGCTTGTCCAACCGCCAAACTCAGCTATTTTGATGAAAAAATATGTATATTTTGGCTTACATGGGTTTCCCTGTCCACGTGTTATACCCTTGTCCGAGTGTCAAGTGTCAGACACGGATACACAAGGAACTCAGAATAGTCGAAGTAACATAGATCCTAACAAGTTCACAATTCTATATAATTGGCCGTTGATGAAAACATGCATTGCAAATTCAGTTGGGCTGAACACTAAATTAACACAAGCAAACACTGATCATTGTTTAACCAAGAATAAAATGGCAAAATGAGTGAAATTGTAACTAATAGGATACAAGGAGCCATACTACTGATGTTTAACTCAGTTATCAGTCGCTGAACCATTCAGCGACTGAGTTTTTAAAACCAAAAAAACTTGAACTCAGTTATCAATCGCTGAATGGTTCAGCGACTGAATTCTTAAAACCAAAAAAAAATTGAACTCAGTTATCAGTCGCTGAATGGTTCAGCCAAAAAACTTTTAAAAAATAATAAACTTGTTGACGTTGACCCATTCCGTATAAATAAGTTGAAATGAGCCATACTTTTGTAAATAAGCGTCATTAAACTACTTAAAAAAAATTCAATATATTTTTCTTTTGTTTTTGGAGTAGTATAGCACTAGATAGCATAATATTTGCTCAATTCCCATTCATTCTTTAGCTCTCATGTTTTACGGCCTTTCTCCTTCGACTCTTTGGATTCTAATATTAATCTACTCTTGCATGGATGTTCTTCATATTACTTGCATGGTAATTGCTTTCTTAGGTACATTAGATGTCCATTTATTACTCTCACAACTTGCCCGACTTAGGTTGTGAAGGACTGCGAGTTAAGTGGAACACGAGCTTGGTTTTCAGTGTCAAAGTAAACCAAGGCGTGACACGACGCTCTCCTCGATCGGGTTCCTCATTATTAGTGTGTGGCCTTGATAAGCCCAACGATACGTTGAAACCTCTCTACCCGCCGAAGCAGATCCATCCATCTTACATTCTTACCTCATGTAGGCACATAAATTTTGTATAAGTACCACGTCGGAAGTCAAAAGTCAAAATGTTGACCCGTCAAAGAAAATGTAAACTAAAATAAGTTCTTTGGACGAAATTAAGTTAAATATGTTAGTCCATTTTAGTTACTTTAATCTGGCGCGCTTTTTTAAAGTGACAAAAGCCGACAAATGGGTCAAATTCACTAAACGGGTCAATCTCACCTAGATGGGTCAAACATACCCAAATGGGTTGAGATGAGCACCACCTCCAAGCCCACTGAAAACGTAGAGTTGGTTGGTTATCTTCTATAAATACAAGCACTCATCTTCATTTACGGGGAAATGGAAAAAAGATGAGAGAAAAGCTCAAAGCTACAAATCTCATAAATTCTCTCTACAAAGGTTCCACCTAAGTAGAATGTCAAGCCATCGTTCATCGTTACCAATAAGCTAAGCCAAACTATTGAAAGAAATCAAGTCTAAAGATTTTCTTTCACCAAACTAAATCATCAAAGGAGAGCAAGTCCAACGACCCTCCATTAAATCAAATCGTCTACGGAGATCAAGTTAAGTGATCCTCCTCCATCAAATCGATCATCCCTTCAAATCTCGACATCAATCACTCGAAATCGTGCGGTCAAAGGTGAAGGAATTAAAATCTCGTCAAAGGAGAATTAAAGTTATCGAGACCCTCCTTCAAACATCGTCATTCAAATCTAGTGGAAATCGAATCAGCAGATTGCATTAGAGATTGTACC
Organism: Heliosperma pusillum; assembly: GCA_022085475.1. Lineage (NCBI taxonomy): Eukaryota > Viridiplantae > Streptophyta > Magnoliopsida > Caryophyllales > Caryophyllaceae > Heliosperma > Heliosperma pusillum. Next base: position 85,238 of record JAIUZE010001717.1, read on the forward strand.
AAAAATCATTCAAATTAATAAAAACTTACTTTGTTGCATTCTTTTGTGTTTTCTCTACTTTTGCAGACTTAACGCAAATTAACGGACGAACGAGCCTAGACAGCTTGAAATCTTGTTACAAACTCTCTACCGGAAGTAAGATGTGTACTTGTGTAACCAAGTAATTTATCATAGTGTCAGCTTAAATTACTGATACGCTTTTAAAAAGTGAAAACATTTATAAATTGTAATTTGTAATAACGCTCTTCATAATTATTACGTCCATACTCCATCTGTCAAGATTACTTACAAGAAGCGTCACAAAGCTGTAATCTTTATTCTGTTACTTTAATAAATTTTACTTGAGAATAATTACCCACTGGTAAATTGTCTAGCTGCTTTTTCAATTTCCACTTTGTTAAAGTGAATTTTTGAATGCTTGTCCATGACTAAAACCGAAATCATTAATAAGCTCACTAAGAGCATTTTAACAGTATCTCCAATGGTTTAGCTTAGGGAGTTGCTTGTAATTTTGTAAAATTGCAAGTTATTAGCTCAACTATTGGAGTAGTCCATGTAGACTAGCTTTGCTTAAAAGGACCCACAAAAATTTTGAGCTAGTAGCTCCATGGAGCTACTTGCTTAAATGGACCCACAATAAATTTTAACCAATAGAAAAATATGGATCACATAAAAAAAGTTTAATTTTATGTTGAAAATTTAGAAATTAAATAAATAAATAGATAAGTGTGTTAAGTGGGTCCAAATAAGCTAATTGTAAGTTGGTTAAACCATTGGAGTAAATTGTAGCTTAAAATTGTATAGCTTACAAAATTGATGTGGCAAAGATAAGCTAGTGGCAACTAGCTTACCATTGGAGATGCTCTAACATCCTCCCTCTGTCCCGATCAATTATTATCTTTTTATTTTGACACAAAGACCAAGAAAAGAGTGAATGACCGTTTATACTTTAACTTAATAGATGACAAGTGGACAATAGTCTCAATGATTGATCAAATTACTCATACAAAACATTTACAATATAAAAAGGACAACAAATCATTAAGACACCCTAAAATAAAATAAGACCACAATTAAGCGGCACAGAGGGTATTTTTTTATTATATATTATATCACAAATTCTCATTTGTGACGGACACTATCCGTCGCAAGCTTAAGACGGATACCATATTCTCTCACAAAATACCCATCAAAGGTGAGTGGAGAAGCACATGGGGGGTGCCCACCTTGTCCCCTCTACCCATTTCCTCTCACAAAATACCCGTCGCAAGATCCGATCCGTCGCAAATAAGACCTACTGATATTATATAGTATAAATGTGTTGCGAGTATATCATACAAACATATGTTCTTGTAGAGATGCGTTTATCTTTATATTAATTTAACATAAAACCGCCTTTTCTTTTTCCTAATTCTTTTTTTTAACTGTCTGGGGTTGTTTGATTCATCATACGAATTTACAATACTTAGAATGTAGCTTTTTCTATGGACTTGTATTTCAGATTATCAAAAGTTATTTGGTTGCATCCTTGCATTGAGGATTGGACTATTGGAGGAGGTAGAATTTTGGAGAACACAAATCACTCCTAAAAGAATTTAAGCTAACAATATTAGTATTTATTGTATTTTTTTCGGTTGAACTAGCTTATATATTGACTAATATACTTATCATTTATCACCATAAAGTGACATTTTAACTAAGTTGTAAAAAATCCCCAAAACAATCCCCAAAAAAAACCCTAACCTTTTGCTCCACTACAGCCGCCACCCTCCCATCTCTCCTTCCCTACTTCAATCCTTTCGCCGGAGATGAGCCTATTTGGCCCATCTCCGGCGAACCTTCATTTCCCCATCATTTAGCACACTCTTCTCCGAGTTTTGTTCCGTCTCGCCGTGCTACAACCCGACTCGCCATGATTTAGATCGTCGTTTGAGCTTTACAGCGTTCCTCCATCTGGTCTTTTTGTGGTTCGTTAATCAGTTTCTAGTATTCCGAGCGTCGCTTGTTCCTGCACCTCCGTCGCCGCCGCTGTCTCCTGTGCCATCTCCGATGAGCTTATCAAGAAGGTGTTCCCCTTTCCCTCGCCCCTTCCCCCACCTTCGAAGATAAGTCTTTCGGTCCTACAATGTGGTCCTTGTTGTGTCCTTGTTGTTGTTTTCCTGTCTGTCTTTCCCTTGGTGTCTTTGCATGCTCGAGCCCGGTGTTCCCCATTCCCCTCGCCCCCTTCCCCCACCGGTTTTGTCTATGCATGTCCGTCTCGGGGTTGTTCTTTCTTTGCATGTCGTCTTTTGTGGTCTTTTGTAGGTCATTGGGTATTGTCGGTCGGTTCGGGGTCGGGTTGTGGTTCGGTCTGTCTTTTTTCTTTTATCCGGTCTGTATTTTAGGCCTTGATGGTGTGGCGCTGGAGGTTCACTGGGTTTGGTCTCCGTCTTGTGTTTTTCGAAGGGTTGTTTCTTACTGGGTGGGACATTAGTTGGTTAGAGTGTGTTAATTTGTGTGGTCATGTCGGTTGGATTGTATGTGTAGGGATTGATTTGTGGTGTTGGGTGGTTTGGATGTGGTGGTTCCTCATCAATCAATATGCAGTGTCTTCAATTAGTTTTAGTTATTTTGTTGTTTTTAATAATATCTCAGATAAATAATTACTCCTCCGGGGGGATGTGTTGCTCGGGCCCTATAGGTGTCATAGCTTCCCCGCGGAACAAGGGACTGTTAAAGGCGTCATTGGTTATAATATTGACCTTGGCCTTTATTGGTTTTACGGTAAATCTGTTGTCGAAGTCTTTGGTTGAGAATTTGGTTGGGAGGAGCTCTTTATTTCTTCTTACTGTATTACTGGGCTTCTTGGGCTGGTCTTTGGACTGTAAGGATCGATCACCACGGTGTAGGAGAATCCTCTCCGTTGAAAGCAAGCTTGTTTGGCTTGCTCTTCCCCTTTTATTTCTACGCACTTGTGGCGTAAGTGCACCTGGTACGATTCAATGGCCTATGGAAGTTATTAGTAATGCCGGTGATTTAGATGAGGTTGCTCGGGGCCGATCTTCTTTCTTTATCCAGCAGACGGATGTCATCAGATGTATCGCTAATCATGTAGTGGCGCTAGTCCTATTAGGATTTTTATATGTTTTTATGTTGTATTTATCTAGATGTAACTATGGCTTTAAAAGTCAAGATATTATGTAGCTACATCACTTTACTGCTGCCGAAAAAAAAAAAAAAAACTAAGTTGTAAAATGTGCAATGTTACTCGTTATACAAGCAATTGGGCATTGAGTTTAGTTGATGAAAAGAACTGTTACATTATAAGCAGATGAGAAGAAACTAAACTTTTATATTGAGTCTATTAACTCAAAGGACCAATTTGCAAAATAATAAAGTCAACACTATGATAAAATATCGAAAGAGGAATTGATCATAAAGGATTAGGCTACTTGTAACTATTCGTTCATTTTAAACAATTTTAAAAGATACTGCTCCCTCCGTTTCGATTAATTATTGTTCTTTTATTTTGACATAAAGATCAATAAAAGAGTAGGGGATCATTTGTGGTTATACTTAATGGATGACAAGTGTACAATAGTCTCATTGAGGGATTAAATTACTCATAGAATAGTTTCCTAATATAGAAAGGATAACAATTGACTGAGACACCAAAAAAAGGATTGTGACAACAATTGACCGAGACGGAGGGAGTACTGTATATCTATAACCAATACGTTCTTATTGTGCATAAATATAAAACGAGATTATTATAAAATCGGTTTTTCTAACGTGTGCTCTAAGGGCACACATTAAGAACCTGAATATGGAAAGATTTATAAGTTAATCTCACTAACTATGGTAAAAGTATATTCATACTTGCATTTATGATATAATATGTTGTGAATCTTTTCGTATTTAGTTTATTAATGTGTACTCGATCTTAGGACACACGTTAAATTCTTAAAAAAACCGTTATAAAATACATAAACCATTTTATCTAAATTTGTACACCAACGAGATCAGGTAGTATAGAGGTCGTTCCAACAAAACCTCATGCACTTTTAGCTTCATGTTCTTTAATTAGTAGGTTAGAGTGGATGCAACCCACTCTTAGCAATAAAAACAACTACAACGACCAAGCACAAAACTAATTAACTACCGAAGTGATTCTAAAATAAAACAGTCTTATATCATAAAACGGTTGTTTCATACAATAATTACTGTCAACCGTGATTTCACAGATTTAATAACAATTTGTCAAGGGGCTACTACTCCCATTGCCAATTGGTTTTGAGATGAAACCTCCTTGAACTTGTAAAGTAGACACTCTTTCCTTCTTGACGGGCGCGGCCCTGGCCTGTATGCGAATCTAACATGGTATCAGAGCCCAATGTTTAGTCTTGGGTTCCGACACGAAGACGAGTCCAAAAAACGACGGCGTTCCCGTCCGACAAAAGACGAAACTACGCCACTATTTGGCCGGTCCGAAAAACGACGACGTTCCCACTCGACGAAACAGGTTCGAAAAACAATGGCGTTCCTTTCGATCGATCGAAAAGGAGACCTTACATGTGAGGGGCCGTGTGAAAAATCACATGTAAGGTTATCCCAAATTAGAGAAAGAGAAGTGTAATCTACTTTATAAGTCAAGGGGATACTCCTCCCATTGCCAATTGGTTTTGAGATGGAACCTCCTTGGACTTGTAAGGTAGACACTATTTCCTTCTCGACGGACGCGACCCAGGCCCGTATGCGAATCTAACAATAACCTTTAACATATAATATAGATAATACAGTTTTGAATTTAAATTTTTGTATTTTTCATTGTCCAGAAAAAGCAAGCGCCGCGTTTTTAACAATTCTATTCTTTCTTTATTTAAGATAAGAGGCATTCGAAAAACAACTATTCTCAATTTCTCATTGAATACGGACACTTTCATCTTAAGCTGAAGACGAGTCAAATATCGTCATTTTAGTGACAAATATGAATAACTAAGAAAATTATTCAAGATACATTCAATCTTAAATGAGTTATATTTATCTGTATTCTAACTTATAACAATTTGTGATCGTTTTGGGTAAGACTTACTTTCCAAAGTGGCAAAACAAGAATTTCATAATGAACGTGCCCCATCAACAACAAGAAAGCGAACTCTAAACAGTCATGATCAGTGGGACATGTACTTCATGGTAGTTGGTTTTCGGTGCATGTTTCCCAAACTACCCTTCAATAATATTAATAATATCACACAAATTTTCATTTAAAACGGGTTTAATACATACCAAATCACCCACTTATTGCCTAAAAAATATCAAAATTTTTGTATTTATTACCGGCATGTGACAGTATTTGACCCGTCTTAACATTCAGACGGATAATACCAATCTTAAACAAGACTTATTGATAATATTAAAAACGATACTATTGAGAGTAATAAATTTAGTATATATGGAGTATAATACTCTCCATGTCTCATTCATTTGTTGACCTTTTATATTATTTGTGAATAATATTTTAATAAAAAACAAACAAATGATTGGAACAAAAGGAGTACAAAGTATATCTGTTACTCGTAATAGATTATACTACCTCTTGATTGTGTATTTTTTGAGTTTTATAATAAATTTTTTGAGTTTTATTTCAAAGAATCCGAGTTTCTACTATAAAGCGTTTGAACTTATTACTTAAAATATTAAGCTGAAAAATAAAACATTGTTCAAAAAGTATAATAAATTAAATTACGTTAAAGTTTTTCCATACAAAAATTATTATATCGCTTATAAATTTTAAATACTCGAAATAAAAAATACACCGGTCTTTCGCAAATCTTTGTCTAATATTTAATCTATCGCAAATTCTTATTTCAGACGGACCATTTCCGTATGAAAAATAAGATGAGATTATGTTGCCACTTTTTGATAAAAAAATGTAACACAACTTATATCAACCTGTTTTCAATAGTGATTACATCTAACTGTAAATTGCTTACAAAATTCCGTCTTATTGTTTCAAACGACGTCTGAAGCAAGACCAACTTTTAATCTACTCCCCACTTTATAGACCAACAAAAAGTACAAATTCAATTTCCTAAAAACACAACAAAAAAACAAAAAAAAGCTCGCAATTTTCAAACATATACGGGGGTTTGGGTTTTGAAGTTTGGCAACTGAAGAGAGAGAAAGTCTTAAAAATAAAAAAAACTGAAAAACGTTGATTTAATTTTTCAGATTATTCCACAAAAAATGTGGGATTTAATTAAGGAAAGTTAATTATTATATTTATATATGATCTGATTTTTGTTGCATTTTTTTGGAGAACTTTATGCTATTTTTGGAGTATTGGAAGAGGTAAATAATACTAACACTTTCCATTTCTTGAAAATTAACTGCATTTTATTTGTTGTTATGTTATTATTAATTAACTGTTTGCTATGATCTTTGTTTTATTCCACAGAATTTTGTTTTTTGCTGATTATTTGTTGTTTTTGTCCCTGTTTTATTGACTTTCCTTTTTTGTAATTTAATGAGTACATGTAATTCGTATATTCAGGAGTGACATATTTTTGGCATTGGATAAGTTAGCTTAGCTCGTAAAGTCATTTGAATTATGATATCGTATTCTACAACTTAAAATAAAGTTATTGTTGTTGTCGATAGTGACTGAGTTAGGATTTGAACTTCAGAGCTAAAAGTTATGGGAGAATTAGTAAATGTAATAGAGTAACAATTTGAAAATAATAAATTTTAGCTGAAAAATTCAATTTTTTTCTTTTTTTGGGGTTCTAGCGTCGTAAGGGTAAATTTATATTGACGGAATTTAATCCCAGATCATAGTATCACGACTTGACCAGCTAAGCTAGCTGACATTTCCAAAAAAATCAATTTTGGTAATGACTCTTATTAAGGATGCATTTTGGGGGCGACCGTCCTTGTTAGCCCCTCGCTCCGACACGAGATGTGGAGGATGGTAATGAAAGTATGAAACCATAGAGCTCATGGGTTTAATTTGATCAAATCTCATAGAATATTTTTAAAATAATATAGAATAGAAAAAGAAAAAGGAGGGTGAAGTTGATTGATGCAGCTTTGTGAAGAAGGGGGTTGCTTTACTCTAATTTACTTAACATGAAAGCATAGGCTGGTAGAGAAAAGGGAAAGGCTTTATCATGGTGTCACATTTGTAAAGGAATAATCAATTACTTAATTGTATTCTTACACGGAAGCTCGAAAGCGAATATCTAGCAACAAAAAAAATATATTTGAAATGATTAATAAACTAATAAACCCGTGTGTCGTGTAATCACGTCATTGGTGGGATTTGTTTTGTTAATGATACTTATTAAGGGAAAGGGACTAATTAGCTATATTTAGACTTTTATGATGTTTACAGGGAAATATATGAGATATTTACTTTTGTGAGTTGTTTGCCTTATTTGGGGATATGATTCTTTTTTTAGTGTTAGATTGTAATTTATTTGCTGAATCATTAAGTGACTAAAATGATTAGGGTATTAGGGAATTCACAGTGATTAATTGTTGTAATTTAGCCCGATTTTTCGGTTTTTGAGGTTGTTACATTGGTATGTTGCAGTGTGTGTGTGTGTGTTCTTTGGGGAATAAATAGAGGCTTAACTGTTGAATGGGGGCCATTGCTGAGGGAGAATTGAAGAGTCAAGGTTCGATGGCTGGACGAGAGGAGAAAATCTTGGTTTTGGTGAGGTTGAGGCCTTTGAATGAGAAGGAGATTTCTAAGAGTGAAGTTGCGGATTGGGAATGTATTAATGAGAACACCATCTTGTACCGGAATAGTCTTCAGGAACGGTCTGGACTCCCCACGGCCTACTCGTATGGTAAGTGAAATTCAAGCATGAATGTCATTTCGATTCGATATTTATGACTTGTTTTTTCGGGTATTCTGAAAGCCGTGTTTTACGGCGTCTTGCCTGTGAAGAATGTTGGATTTTTTTTTGCAATCTTGTTTTGTTGATGGGAACTTTCTCTATTCAGCAAGAGAATGATTTGTAGTTTTGTTGATACTATGGACTATTTATTTCTAAATGCTTTTGAATGATAGCATTAGTTCATGAGCAATCATATACGAAAATTCGGATGAATTGCAAAGACTTATCTTTCGTTACCTTCTGATCTTGGTGGTGTTAGACAGAGTCTTTTCCGGCGACTGCTCCTCGAAGCAGGTGTATGATGAGGGTACAAAAGAAATCGCTCTTTCTGCTCTAAGTGGAATCAACTGTAAGTACAATGTCCATTCCTTTTTGCCTCTTATCGATACTCCCATTTATATTGTTGCCATTTGACTTTGTTGTTCAAACAGTGTAGTTTTTGACTGATATCTTCTCACATTATGAAACAGTTACGGTTTTAAGGCTATATGAAAATGATATATTGTGAATATAATTATTTTGATAAATTGAACGAACAAATTTTACAATGTATTTCTACGGATATTTTGTAAAATTTATAGGACGATAAATTTGGGATAGTTGCTCACTGAACAAATTTTATTCTCAGCTAGCATTTTTGCTTACGGGCAAACAAGCAGCGGAAAAACATACACCATGAGCGCAATAACGGAGTATACTGTAGGGGATGTATACGACTATATACAAAGGGTAATGAAATTTGAATTATTAATACCTTGGAATCTTGATATATTGGTTTCCTATGTGAAAAATGCAGCTTCTGATTAAGCTCATGTTGATTTTTTTTAGCATGAAGAGAGAGCGTTTGCTCTAAAATTCTCTGCCATGGAGATCTACAACGAAAACGTGAGGGACCTTCTCAGCAATGACAGCACCCCTCTCCGGCTAATGGACGATCCTGAGGTAAATCTAACTTTAACCTGATTAAAGGAAGAAAAAGTGAACTCTTTAAAAGGTTAATATAAGATTTACATAGTTGCTAATGTGCTATACTTCACCAGAGGGGAACTATTGTGGAAAAATTGACCGAAGAGAAACTAAGCGACCGGAATCACTTAAGAAAGCTTATATCGATTTGCGAAGGTAAAAGAAAAAAAAAAGGTTTTCACTTAAAATACATTCTGCTGTTTATAATGTATGCCTTGTATACAATCGTATGCTGATCTATTGTGCCTTTACTATTATAACATTGCAGCTCAAAGGAAAATAGGGGAGACATCCCTGAATGAACAAAGTTCGAGATCTCATCAGATCCTTAAACTGGTATTGCATATCGAGCCAAACTTTTTATTAACATTGTTTAGGAACCCTTTCTCTCATTTTTCTTAAACATGGAACTTGGACGTTGAACTTGATGATTTTTTGACGATCCACAGACAATTGAAAGTTCAGCTCGTGAGTTCATAGGCAAGGGCAACTCAAGTACTCTTTCAGCTAGTGTGGTACGTATTTCAATTTTTTATCTTTTAACTCTCTATGCGGTCATATCAAATTATCAATGTATAAACAGTTATTTTTGGCAGTCAGGTTTATATATATCTCCTGGTTTAAGTGATGGTATATTCATTTTGGCATACAGTTTTTTATTGATCTGGCTGGAAGTGAGCGTGCATCTCAAGCGAATTCAGCTGGGACACGGTTAAAGGAAGGTTGTCACATAAATCGAAGTCTTCTGACTCTTGGAAATGTCATCCGTAAACTAAGGTTCTTTCTGAATCTTGCTGCCTGTGTCTGAATCTTTTCCGCTGTGGGAGATTCCCTCTGCTAGTAAATGTTAACATTAATTAAAAAGTAAAGAAACGATAGCGTGAAACTTACTCTAATTAACGACACACAAAGGAAAGTGTGAACCTTATGCCTAGAGAGAGAGAGAGGAACGGAGGAAGTATGTTTGAGTGTGTACAGTAGAAATATATTTGATTACAGTTATGTCTAGATGAAATGCTCGCTCTCATGTAAATGTTTATCCTGGTTTTTTGCAGCAAAGGCAAACAAGGACACATAAATTATAGGGATTCTAAGCTAACTCGCATCTTGCAACCCTGCTTGGGAGGTAACGCTAGAACTACCATCATCTGCACGTTGAGCCCTGCACGTAGCCATGTGGAGCAGTCAAGGAACACACTGTTATTTGCCAGCTGTGCAAAAGAGGTGTCTACAAATGCACGGGTGAATGTTGTCATGTCTGACAAAGCCTTGGTAAAACACTTGCAAAAAGAATTGGCTAGACTGGAGAGCGAGTTAAGAAGTCCAGCCCCCACATCGTCATCCTGCAACTGTTCTGTGATAATCAAGAAGAAAGATCTGCAAATTGAGAAGGTATTGATTATTGTGGGAAGTCGCTCGTAATCATGGTGGCACCAGCCAACACTAGTAGACCTGGCAAAACTGACCCGACCCGACCCTTACCCGATTCGACACCCTAACTGAGATCCCGGACTTGATCCGACCCTATATGAGCCGACCCGGATTTTTATTGTTGGAAACTGACCGTTATTCTTAAATAATTTGATAATAACTGACCCGAGAATCACCCGAACCCAAATCGACCCGACCCGACCCGAAGTCGGTTAAACCCGAAAATGACCCGACCTGAACCCGACTCGGTTGACCCGTTTGCCAGGTATACCTACCAGGCAGTTGGCTTGATATATTTATGTGGGTATTGGATAATAGGTTGATTAGGAGTAGTATCTAAGCAATATTCTTGGCCATCTGATATACTTTCAACTTTTTTATGCCATTGTCAGGCTGAAGTACATTATGAAACTGTTATAAACGTGTTCTTCATGTACAGATGGAGAAGGAGGTCAGAGAACTCACTAAACAACGAGATCATGCTCAATCTCGGGTTGGAGATTTGTTGCAAATAATTGGAAATGATCAACCATCTAAGAAACAGGTATCAAGAAAGTAATATTTTGATTATTTTCCACTCCAGCTATTACTAATCACCATTAGCTTGCTTAGAATGGCTTATTGGGGTTTTTCAGGAACGACGTAACAACCGTCCCCAGTGGAGAACCCTGGAAAAATGGGAAGATGAAGGCTCGGTATCTGGGTCAAGTGTAAACAGTCATCACTCTCCAAATGGTGTCCGAGTTAAAAATGGGGAAATTTCCGACGAGGATCAATATTTACGAGCGGTAGAGCACGATGATGAGTTTGAGTTTGATGTGGGCCATCTTGATGATCATTGTAAAGAAGTTCGATGTATCGAGAATGAAGGATTGGAAATTGGCCAGAGATTCCAATTCCATTCATCGCCCACCGTGTTTGGAAATGGGCATTTACCTGATCGTGGTAGCTCAGGAAGAACCGCTCATCAAAATGGTTCCGTGTATGGTGCCGTTGGGCAAAGAATCTCTGATGTGCAGAGATCTATTGATTCCCTCGTCAGCAATCCCGACAACCGATCGTCATGGGATGACACATCAAGTTCCAGCAGGAGCCCCAATTTCACTCGGAGGTATATATCAGAATATATGAACGGTTCCTCTGGCAACAGAGAATATTCAGCAAGAACTCCGCCTAGCGAAATAGAGACATACAGAACAAGCAGGCCCAATGGTTTGAGAAAGTCTACTTCCTCGGATTATGGTGTTAATGTTGCAAAGTTATCACGGAATGGTTCTCAGTCGTCTACTGGGACGGATCTTGTTGATGACTCGCCATCACAGAGCGGCAACAATAGCACAGATGTGGAGATCCCTAGTGTGCAGGCATTTGTTGCTGGTCTCAAGAATGCTAAGCTCCAGTATGAAAAACAGTTGGAACATGGCCAGGTCAGCATATAATTCTTAAAACAAGTCATGCTGAAAATCTTGCATGTGCATTTACCTGTTAATTGATGTTTCAATATTTCATACACCGTATTCCAGTAAGTCAGTAACAGCATGAATGCATTTAAGTGATATTCCCCCTACTAAAAACGGGACTAAGACGTTTCAAATGACGATTAACGTTGATTGTCCGTCCCTACATCATTTTGGTTGTGGTGGTTGTGGCTGTGGTTGCTTACTCGGACCCGGTTAGAAATATTTGACACGGGTGTGTGTCCCAAGTGTCGAGCACAGCTTTCTATGGAGAAGTCTCATGTTTTTTGGTTTAAATTGAGTGTGAGTGTCGAGTGTTGGATGTATGAATAGTCGAAGTTAATCATTAGCTTGATAAGTCGAGACTGACCTTTTTCGAATGATTGCTAGGTGCCTGATGATTTGAGAAAGACCTCGAGAGATGTGGGGTTGGATCCTATGGCTGACACTGCCTTAGATTGGATTTTACAATTTGACAAGCTTCAAAAAGATATAATCGAGCTTTGGCAAATTTGCAATGTTCCCTTGGTTCACAGGACCTATTTCTTCCTTCTCTTCAACGGTGATCGTTCTGATTCCATTTACCTAGAGGTAGAGTTGAGGAGGCTAACTTTCCTCAAAGATGCATTTTGTCAGGGTAGCCATTCAATAGACGGTGCTCGGGCTAAAACATTGACTTCCAGGTTCTCTCCTTTTTCTCACAATTTCTCTTGTTTTTCTTTTACTTCTCTTCCGTTTCAGATGCTTGCTATAGTTCTGCAATCAAAACGAAAGTCTGTATTTTCTATGGAAGCAGGCTCGAATATAGTACAATTTTGTTTCAAGAGAGGGAAGGCTGATAAAGTATCGTCTTTGGAAATGTGAAATGTAGTCAAGGCAAAATGTCCCCGGATTTGTTTTTTTTTTTTTGTTTTGGTGTAAAGGAAGCCACAAGGCCGATTTGATTATGATGCTGACAGGGTTCGAACTCAGGTCATGAGTACCACCGCTCATGGCTTTTCCAACTAAGCTAGTTGACATCTATGATGTCGGATATGTGCCTTAGCTAGTTGGGCAGTGTTTACCTCACCTTAATCTTAACATTAGTCTTACTTGAAGTCTCAAGCAAAAACCCCTTTCACAATCGCCTTAGGCCTTACTAACCAGAATATAAATGTTGTGATGAAACAGCTATAAAGCAATCCGAAGAGAAAGAGAGACACTGAGCAAGCTGGTCAACAAAAGGTTCTCAGACGGAGAAAGGAAGAGACTCTACCAGAAGTGGGGTATCAAATTGGACTCAAAGCGTAGGCGGCTTCAACTCATCTCTAAATTGTGGACTCAGACCGACAACATGGACCATATTGAAGAGAGTGCCGGCATTGTGGCCAAGTTAGTCAAGTTTTCAGATCAGGGACGAGCGATCAAAGGGATGTTCGGGCTTAGCTTCTCTCCTCCGACAACGAGGAGGAGATCATATGGGTGGCTTAACTTAAGGACTTCTCTTATTTGAAAATTTTAGCCTTTAGAAATCTATATATAGCTTTTAACTTATAACCACATAAATGGTTTGTTTTGATGACATGTTGCTTGTTCTTTCCACATTGTAGTTGTTACCTGAATTGAGATCTCTGATTTGTAAAGAAAAGTGCAAGGTTTCTTAGTTCTTCCCTTCTTAATGATACTCCGTACATACGAGTGTGTTTCGATGAAACGATGCTAAAGTTTCTTGTGGGGTGACAATCAGTCGAATCAATACTCGAAATTTCATTCCGTGTCATTCAGGAGTAGCCTTATGGCGGGTTTAGCACAAGGGTACGATTATAAGACTATTTATAGACGTTCTTGTTATCTTGTCACGAACTTGTGGCATTGAGATAATGTTATTATGACGATAGTTCACCCTGCAGTGTTCATTTCTATAAAGTGGACGTTTGTCTTTCAGATTACCAAAAATGTATTTGGAGATTAAACTTACAAATTCGAGTAGTAAAGAAAAGAGCTTTTATAAAAGTATATAAGTCAATATATGTCATGGTACTTGTTCAAGAAATTTGAAAGATATAAAAGAGAATAGTTGTTTTCTACAATGTAAAAACTAAAAACTTCTTCCAGGTCACGATATATATGAAATGTATAGAAACTCCATACCCTGAATTAATCATTAAACAAAATAACGGTATGAAATTCATGTAACCCTTAAATACCAAATTCAAATATCCTTTTCTATACTACACTGAATCTAGATCATCTCGTAAAAAAAATGGTATCGAGGGAGTCACAAGGGCAGTTTTGATGCTTTTCGAATTTGAACCCGGATAATGAGCATCACCACTCGCGACTTTACTAACTAACTTTGTTGACATCGGTTCATCTTGTTAAAAATAAAATAAAAAACAATTATTTTATGCGATAAATCACATTTTAAGACGGTTTTATTCTACACTCGTCCATTTTACATTTTACCCACCATTTTAGAAGGTCTAACACCCATTTCTACAAGTGAAGAACTGAAGACAATAGAGAGAGAGAGAGAAACGATGAGTTTAGCAACGGCGTCGTATTTGGCAAGAAGAGCTGCACAAAAGCAAAAAGTTCGTCTTTTGTATCGTCGTTCTCTTCGCGATACTCTCAATTGGGCTGTTCATCGTCATCTTTTTTACAATGATGTAAACCCTAATTTCTTCCCCTTTTTTTGCGTGATTTCATTTTCTAAAGAAGATCATTTGATTTCTAGGGTTTGCCATTTTCTCGATCTAATTTGAGTTTTTGTTTTATTAGGCTGATGAGCTCCGTAAGAAATTTGATGCCCAGAAAAATGTGGTATGTTTTTTTATTAAATTTTGTAGATCATTGTGATATTTATTTCACAAATTCTCATCGTAGACGGGTTGGATCCCTCTCACAATTGTAATTGTAGACGGATATGCCAGTCTACAATGAGGCTTATTGTATTTGTTTTATGTTGTAATGCTGTAAAGTGTAAAATGTGCCTTTTTTAATTGTAGGTTTTTGATTGAATGTAAAAATTTTCGCTTTTATGTTTATGTGTTTTATGATTGATGGTTGTATTGGTGATGGCTGTACAATTGGAAGGGTTTGATTGATCTTGGGATAAAGGTTGTGCCGTGGACGAAACTTGGTATTGCTAGATTGTATAGATGGGTTGTAGCTGAAGTATAGGTTTTGGGATGATGGAGGTTATTAGATTGTTCTTTTGGGGAGAAAGACGGTGTCGTGGACGAAAATGTGTTTTCTTAGAAAAATGTGGTATGTTAATGATTTAATTCCCTCCCGGAATTTGGATTTAATTTTGAAGATCAATGTGATTGTTTATTTTGTGTTGAGAGTTACCTTCGGTGTAATGTTGGAAAATGTAGTGAGTTGTTTTAGGTTTGTGTGATGTGCTTATGATCGATGTTTGTGGTGAAGGGTACAGATTGCTTGAAATGTAGTGGATTGATTGTTATTGGGGATAAAGATAGTGTCTTGGACGAAAAATTGATTCCACGATTGTATTGATGAATTGGAGAGGGGAAGATTTTAAGTGAATTGGGTTTTTGGATGATTTGAGAGAGTTTTCTTATGATGAGGCAGATAAAGGTGAAATCTCTCTTAGGTTGGATGAATGATGTGATTTGAGATTTGAGATTGTGTTTTTGTGATTATGCTATGTCATTACGTCATAAGATTGTTATGATGGTATTGGATTCATCTTTTGTTTGCTGAAGAATGTGATTTGGAAAAGCTGTTGGACACTTGGGCTGTTACTTGTCTTACTGATATGTCTTATGTATGTCGTTTAGTAATGTATCGCGGACGAAACTTCGTATTGCTCGATTGTATTGATGATTGAAGAGGTTGGTATTATAGTTGAATATAGATTTTTGGTTGATTGAGGTTATTTGATTTTGCTTTTGGGGATACTGATGGTGTCTTGGTCGAAAACGTGTTTTCTTAGAAACATATGGGATGTCATTTATTTGGTTCCCTTCCGAAGTTTGGATTTTATTTTTTAGATCAATGTGATTATTTATAGTGCTTGAGAGTTTTTTTTGTTGTAATGTTGGACATGTAGCTTCTTTGCTGGTGGCTCTATAATTGAATGTGAGATTTTAGGTTTGTGTTGATATGCTTACGATTGATGGTTCTAGCGAAGGGTATTGATTGCTTGAAATGTACTGGTATAATTGTTATTGGGAAGAAAGATGGTGTCTTGGACGTAAACATTTTTTTTTTCCTTCCGCGATTGCATAGAATGATCATTAGATTGGAGATGAGAAGATTTTAGGTGAATATAGATTTTTGGATGACTTGAGAGTATTTTCTTATGATCATGCGGATTAGGGTGAAATATTTGTTATGTGCTCTCCTAGGTTGGATAGATGATACAGTGTGGGATTTGAGATTGTTTGTTTGGGACTATGCCGCCTCTTATGCCATTCACGATTTCTTTTGTTGGTATTGTATTCTTTGTGTTTGTCGAAGAAAGTGACTTGTAAATGTTGTTGGAAAGTTACTTGTCTTACTGATATATCTTGATGAGTATTTTGTACGTCTTACCAAGTGATGTGTCTGATGGTTTTGTAGGAAGACCTTGACACAATTGACAGGATGATTGCTCATGGTGAATCTGAGTACAATAAGTGGCGACACCCTGATCCTTACGTTGGTAATTTCTTAAAAACAACATTTGTTATCATTTGGGGTTTGCTTTAGAGTTTGGTTTATCATGTCTCTTTCATGGTTTACTATACTGCTTCGATTATCACGTCCACCCTTCCACCCGATAATGTATTTGGCCTCCCACCCGCCCTTCTAACGATTTTGTGTTGGCGTTTCATTTTTCTCCGAATAAAAAATTGGCAGAGAAGAAGATGATAATAAACCGTATCGCCTTGAATATTCTTTGTCCCCATTATCCAATATATTTGAAGAGGAAGCTGGTGTCTTGTGTGTTATTGAATTATGTTTATATGGGATCATATCGAAACTTTTGTTACACAATTCTCTACTCCAAGATATAGCATAATAGGGAGACAAAATTGGAAATTTCCACTTGTGTATGTGGAAGTAAAATCTGTTCTCTTCAGATAACAAATATTTGATGGAGCAGCTTTTCTGCTGAGTGAATAAAATTTTGATGGGATTACAAAAGGCGAGAATTGACATCCCCCAGCAATCTGTGTAGTCACGAAGTACTTTCTATTATTATTTTTTTTCGACCTCAAAGAGATTAGAGTCATAGACTCATAGGTACATAATTGCTGATCCAATTCGTCTCATGCATTTTCCCATCCACCTTGCAGTCCCATGGGCTCCTGGCGGTTCAAAGTTCTGCAGAAATCCAGAGCCACCTAAAGGGGTATGTTTTTCCTTCTTTTTTGGTTGTTTTCTTACACGGATGTAAAAGCTGAGATGTAGAATGTACTTGTTCTTTCTTCATCGTTGGTGTTCTTTTCTTCCCCATACTTTCTATGTCGCCAGCCTCTGATTGTCAGCAAGTATGTGTTATTCACGTATTTGGTATACTTTCTAGCATGGGTGACATTAATTAAGAGTTATAATTTGTTTTGATTTATATTTTCCTTGTACAGTTTTCTGACTTCCTTGACCCCTTCAATGGATGCTTTTTCGACACCGCATTATTTAATATATAGGTGTCACCACATCCGTAATAGAAGAAACTCAAGAGAATTATCTTGCATTTGCATATAAACTAGACATTAATTGATTTATCATTTTTTTTCCGGCTCGGTGACATGGTTTCAAATTCCTTTCTTTTGCAAAGATTTCCTCTTGTTTGAGCTATACTTTCAAGTTTCAACTGCATGAATGTCTTTGTTTGAGAAAAAAAGCTATGTTCTGGTGTTTCTCCAGTCTTCATTATCCTGCAGATAACTGGATTTGTCTTTCTGTGCGATTTATCTTGAGTTATCAACCTAGTGGATTAAGACTTAGTTATGGTGTGGTATTTATCCTATCGCTTTTAGGATAGATAGTGATATTGTTTTGTTGGTGAATATAATCATAACTTAGATTGGCTTGTTGTGTCTCGACTAATTCCGGGAGTTGTTCTTACATATTATCAATAAAATCATTTCTTGCATATTGTATATAAAACTATTTCAAAAATGATACCCACGTTATTTGTCCACAAAAGTAATGGATACACAAAGCGGATTTTCAAATAAAACCAACAATTACTTGTCATATGCAAGGAACATAATTGTTTCTTAACTTTATGCAAGAAAAACACCTATATGAATGGATGGAACATAGTGATGCACTACTGCAGTAGCTACACTTGGCGTATTTTGATCTGTCCATGCCTTATCGACTTATTGTTCTGTGCATCTATTGCAGATTGAGATTATCTACAACTATGGACAAGAAGAGGCTGAGTTGAGGTAACTGCATCCCTAACTGCAGTTAATAAAGGTTCGAATTGACTTCTACTGTCTAAACATTCTTGCCCTTTAATCATGCGTCCGATATTTGTAGTGTTAGCTTTGTGCGGGACAGGATTTAGTATTAAATTACCATGCAGATGCTCTTAAACAGCTTTGGATCATTGTACTTTTGCTGAAATCACTTTATTTTCGTTTGCGTAATCTAATTATGTAGGTGACATGTCCATGATGGGATGATGATGATGAAGAGTCAGCCTGTGTTAATTGAAGTTGCAAACATTTTAACTATTCAGCTGTTGTTTTTGTTTTTTGTTTTTTCACCAAACAAAGCTCCCTTTACAAAGTATGTCAACTATATCGGAAGTACTTGTGAATGTACTTAAGAACGAATTTTCGATCTTATTAATGAACTAATAAATTACTTCCACAATCGTGCTTGGTTTGAATGTTAAGCGGTGATTTGGTTCAGTGTTCATACCGTAGAGAAGTAATTAATAGTTGGGGGTAGCAATTAATGTGTATCTGTAGGATGGTTTCCGACAGTTTTCTGATCCTATTCTAATATCGTGCTCATGAAACCTTCCCGAGCTGTACTATAAACTTTGTTCGCTGAGACCCATCATTGTGTGATTCTGTTTGATGTTCACATAATAGGACTGTGTCACAAGCGTGTCTAGTTTCAGACCTTTGCAGTGTTTCGGTGCATATTAGCCCTACTTGAAGAAATGTTGAAAATAATTTCAGCAATATTATCTCTCGAAAATGAATCACTTCTACCGCCGGAGGCAATATACAAACCGAGGATGCTTGTGCTATCGGTGATCGGTTCGACTTCAGGGGTGTTTAGCATCAAATGCCCCTACGCAAATGTTAAGATGGCTTTGTCTACTGCTTTATTGTTTGAAAACGAGGTTTAATTGTTATCATGATAGGTGGAGTGATGGTTATGCTTATTACTTGTATGATTTATCGATAACTAGTTTTAACCCCGTGCAAAACTGCACGGGGTGTTTTTATGAAAAATAGTAAAGATATTATTAACAAAACATATATAATCTAATTGGGTCAAATTTATGAAATTAGCCAATATATTTTACAAACAATAATTATTGGTCAAAGTTCAGCCATGAATATTCGCGTCCAAGTCTGGTATTAGACGGGTTTTTATGCCTAATCCAAATTTTAGTGTTTTATTTACAGTAAATTTTAATATAGAAGTTTCGTTGATAGATTAATTTTTCAAATCATTGTCGTTATTCGTTATAATTTATATTTGTTGAATTTATTTTTTTGTTTAATTTGTAATATTTTCAATTTATTTTTATGGTAATCTATTGTGATTTTCATTTAAAATAGTAAAAAAAATTAGATATAAAGTATTCCCGCCGTCTGAATTATTTGTGTATATTTTATTAAAATATCTAAGATAAAGTTTAAAAAAATGACTGAGGCGGATGTAATCAGATTTAAAAGTTAAGGCTAAAGTTTGGAAAGTAGGAAAAATTTCAACGACGCGTAGTTTTTTGTTTACGTTTTATTAAAAAATCTGCAAATATTTTCAATCGGTTTTTCGAGTTTGAGATTATTTGGGTCAAAATAAATAGTGAAAAAAAATGATACACATGAAAAAAAATAAAGTAATAGAGGTAAACAAGTGGGGTCCACTACTTTGTTGTGATGAGGTGGCTTAATGTGGAGGCTTTAAATGTTTGTGTTTTAATATATAGGGGATTTTCAATTATTCCGGGTCACTGCCTTCTGAAGCCATCCTGAATGTTTGTCAAATCTTATATGGACTTTGGCTGTGGGCTCTGTGGCACCACCCGAGGCCGCTCGCTTGTGTCCGGATGGGTACACACGACCTGACTACAATGTTCACTCATTCCAATTCTCATGCACATATTGGTGAATATGTTATGGTATAAATTACAGAGTAAACCACTAACTGGCACATGAAGACTCAGTTTTGCCACCTTCATGGCATGCGTGTTTGGGGTTTACACGGTGGTCTCAGCATGGGGTTAGTTATGTTAGTCATAGTAAGATTAGTAACAGAGCTAGCTTTGAATTTGCTAGCTTCGAATTTGCTAGCTTCGTTGCAGCAGGAAGATGATGGAACTTCGGAAAACGGAGGTAACTCTCGTCACTCGTTGCCTATATTTGCAGTCCATCACCATCAATAGTGACGATTGTCGAAAACTCTATCTGCATACTAAAAAAGCTTGCGAAAAGGCAAAACATAAGTACCACTGTGTCATGGTAAACTACTTTGAGGCGAATTTACACGAGACTGTTCTGGTGTGCACGGAAAAAGAGCAGATGACTAGGGGTCACATGACTTGGATCAGTGTCCAAATGTCATATCCATGTCGGAATATTGAACGAGCACAAATCTGCGAGATAACAAAAGAGTCGGAGTAACTTAGCTAGCACTGTTAGCCAGATCATACAGCTCGATTTGTAGGTATGGATAGTTCAGTTCATAATCACAAGCCATCTCGATTCAGAACGCCTATCATACGGAGTAGAAGTACTAGAGATGCTTCTCAGCATGATGCTAGCTTAACCAGTTACAGTGTGTAGTCTGAGATCTTACTAAAGGCGCGCAAAGGGAACCAGCGTACTTAATTTGATCCACAGCAAGTCTGTCAAATAAGCTTGATTGGTCCCATGGCTGGCAATACTGCATAGCTCAATGTTCTAATTATGCTACACTACGGTTTTAAAAGACGGGAGGCATATCAAGGCAACAAGGACACATGAAGACGAGGCATAAGGTTTAAGAAGGTGTGTGCCTCATGCATACTGTTTTAAAGGAAGATATATTTTCATAACGAAACACGCTGCAACAATATTTTCTGAATACTGAAGAGGGCAAACATGTACGATACAGGTAACGGGGAAAAATGAATGGAGAATGAAGCAATAGACAAAAAATATAGATTTTCCATAGTTGTGTCTTGGCTAGTGTCCGGAGCGTCCTCTCTTTGAACGATTGTATTACGAATAGTTGGACAACGTTGTCCCTCAGCAATCCAGTACATTGCTATTTTCACACTATTGTATGCTTATGCTGGACACTGTCATGTCCAAAAGATTTTCTCCGTTTACAGACTTGCACAGAAAACCACAGAACATAAAATTCTATTCGCCCGATCATAAGAACTCCAGCAGAACGATATGTCAGAAAACCCTCGAAAACAGAATTCTATTCGTCCAGTCCTAAAAACTTCATCAAAAAAGCTTATTTGCAAAAAGACTTGCAGATTGATAGAAGTAGCAGGCAACGCATTCACTCACCCGCAGTCCGAAAAAGAAGCTCAAGAGAAAACACAAGGAAACCTAAAAATGAATCCTACAGATTTCTATAGTCCCATCTACAAACGAAAGTCGAAACATATGATCTGAAGAACATTTTAAATTCAAGATCACTTGATCACTAGTTTCATAACATAACCTTCTTGCATACATAAATGCGAGTGACTTCGCAATTGGTATTGACATTAGCCCCATCAACTAATCCCCATCAATGCAAGGTCAATTTTGTCACGTCTAATTTTCATGATCCTGAAGCTCCATGCACATATTGCCGAATCAACAATATATATAAACTATCTACCAACAGGCAAGCGAGGACTATCAGTTTTGACATCTTTTCGTAAGTTGCGTGTTTGGGTTTACATAGTGCCATTGGTTCGATTTATTTCAGCATGAGTTTAGTCCTTGTCACAGAGCTAGCATTAGAATTTGTTACGTTTGGTTGCAGCAATAATACAATGTAACTTCTGAAGATGACAGTAAACTCTCGGCTACTATCACTCTCTACATATACATATTTAGCTGGTAAAGTGACCGAGTGTACTCATGACCTATATTTGAAATCCATTACCATCAATACAGTCAACATTATCCCTGTTTTTATATGTCGTCCAACCTTCTAAAATCTAAATTTGAAGCAAATATAATGTGTGTCCAGTTGTCTAGGGTCTAGGGGTCACATTAGACCTGTCAATTGAGCCATTTGGGTCAAGTCACTTTCGGGTTAACAATTTATCGGGTCATTTTTGGGTCGAGTCACTCCGGAACAGGTCATTTCCACTCGGGTCGTTCTGGTGCCTTAACTAAGTCATTTGGCTCATTTTGGGTCTATTGGGTCACTTCGGGTCGAGTCACTTCGGCTCTACCGAGCATGTCCGGGAATCACTTTCCGGGTCACAGGTCAGCTGTATGGGGTTGAATCATACGAGTCGGGCCAACTTCTCTAGGTCTAGTTACATACAAGAGAAAACAAATACGGAATATTCATATATGGAATATTATAAGGTCGAATGTAGGAAACAAATACGAGAGAAAACATAAGAAGTCGAAGTAACATAACTAGCACTAATAATGCACGACACACTTCATTTTTAGGCCTGGAGAGTTTAGCTCACAATCAGATGTCTCAATTTACAATGTCTAACATACAAGTACTAGAGAGGCTTTCAGCATGAAGCTAGGTTAACCAGAGTGTAGTCGGAGATCTTACTCAGGACTAGCAAAGAGAGTTTAGAGGTCTTTATTTAACCCCAGGCCAAGCCGGTAAAAGAATCCTGGTCCCATGGTTCGTAAATACTATATAATTTTGAAAGGTGTACAGCATATCAGGCAACAAGGGCACATGGGGAGGAGGCACAAGGCACAAGAAGGCGCACATCTCATGCTCACAAGGCAAACAGTTAAGAACAAAGAGGCATATTTTAAGAAAAAAACAGTGTGCAACAATACTGTTTCTGAATACTAAAGAGGGCAAACATCTACGATACACGTAACGGGAAGGGATAATAAAGAACTATACTACATTACGGGATTCACGTTGTTGTGTTTAAGGTGTTTTGGCTAGTGCTTTCCTGAACCTGAAGTTTCAGTTCTCCCACATCCACTATTTGAAACTAAGAATGCTAGCCTCAACTAATCTCAGATACAACTAATGCAGTTCTGCAATGTATGACTAGATTCCTAGATGTCTCCATAAATTCATGTTGAAGATATTAAGCTTCTTCTCTTTAAACAAGTGTATTATGGATAGTTGGGACACCATCACCTCTCAGCAATCCAGCATGTTGCGATTTTCACACTATAGTATACTTATGCTGGATAATGTCATCTCCAAAGGATCTTCTCCGTTCACGGTTACTTTTGCAGAAAACCGCCGAAAACAGAATTCTAGTCGTCCAGTCACTCAACATTACCACAACAAAATGTCGGAAAACCCTAGAGAACAGAATTTTATTCGTCCAATCCTAAACACTTCATCGCTAAAAAAGCCTTATTTGATTAGCAGATTGTAGCAGGCAACACTCAGCTCCTCAAGAGAAAACAAGAGGGAACCTAAAATACGAGTCATACAAAAATCACTCTTTAAGTTCAGGATCATATAATCACTAGCTTCATAAAAAAACATCCTAGCATACACGAATACGAGTGACTTTACATTTCCAATGGTACTCACTATCAATATCACTATCAATTTAGCCGAATTGCTGAAATCGAGCTGTTTTTATAAAGCCTCATTCACATACCATGTCCATCAAAAACAGCAAACTTTTTTCTAATCCAATAAACTAAGTTCGCTTATACTCTCTCACTCTTGCAAGTTGCAACTTCAGTTCATCATTCACCATATTCTAGCTAGTACCTTAACATGCTCCATAAACTATTTTAATGAAAGGCGAACAAATGATTGAGACGGAGAGAGTACCACAGTAAAATTGGTTTTCTCCTACCTAATGAAATACCCAAGCTTATCAATTAAACTCCATCCCTAAAATTGAAATTGAAGCATTGCCAATAATGTCAATCACCAAGATCAAAACTTTAATTCCAACCTAATATATAGTTTTAAGTTTTAAGACGGATATGTCCGTCTTAAATACGAATTTCTGATTATTAAATTACCCATAATGCGAAACCAATCACATCAAACAACTCAATAAAAAACTAAAATTAGCCAACATCAAAGATCAAAACTTTAACACCAACCCAATATCCAAAATTCTAACATTATTATAAAAAAAACTCCAAAATGAGAATTACCATGACATAAAGTTTACTGTAAAACTCATTAAAACATCAATTCAACTAAAAATCCCAAATAATTAAAAACAACAACAACAAAGATTAATTAAAAGACTAAATAAAGTTTAAATAAGTTTAAAGGGAAGAGGCCAAGGAGTAGACCTAGGAACTTCAACTTTATCTTTAATCCTTTGAATCATTTCCTTCTTTTTAGGTCTTGAATTACCATAAGACCCTTTGAATCTCTTCCCTTTTTTGGTTCTTTTGTCTCCTCTTCCACATAATATTGCATCTGATGAAGATGAAGATGATAATGTTGAAAATGAGGACAAAATGGGAATTTCAAGTTTCTGGGTTGATATTATTTTTCTTGTAAATGAACTGCATAATTGCTTCATTGCCATGATTGTGTAAGTGTTCTTCCCTAAAATTATTTGATTTCTTGTTTATGGAGAAAATATAGGTTTTGAATCGATTGTGGTTTGTGAAAATGGAATTGAAACTTGTTTGTGTTGGGCTTTTAAGGACACGTGCTCGTGTTGTGTGTTAAGCCCACGTTGTCCGTCTCGCAACTGACCCGACCCAACAAGGCTGATCCGAGATCCGAAACTGACTCGAAATTGTATTATCAATTCAAAGTATATGATATGAAACCTGACCCAATGTTGACCTGACCCAAAACCACCTGATATGTAATTTAACCAATCTGAATGTCCCGGAAATTTAATATTATTAAGTAGTAGTAAGTATTAACATTATATTCATCAAAATAAAGGGTTGAATAGGTGACTAGGATCGTAAACATTTTCCATCTTAAAATAGTAAGGTTGTGCAGAACTAAAAAGCTCGATTTAACCCAAAAGCCTCTTGTAGCCCGAAATAAATGAGCGTGGACGGAAAAATAGGCACGGTACGGTCCATAGGTACGTACTAAGTTTTTAGCATGGATTTGGCCCAATCCTGGCCCGGTTCGGGCCATGATCAACTTTAATTATTGGGTGGCTTGCGTAAGATGCAGAAATTGGGTATCCACATCTTTACTTACTCGATCTTACTTTATTATGTGTTTCTTTCCTAATATTGTTGTTCAGTGAGACTTTTTTTTGCACGGGGTTATCATAACGCTTACCTAATAGTGGTATTAGAATTGAAGGTTCTCAATATTTGGAGATGTGAAGAATTTCCTATTTTAGAAGCGACTTGTTTTATCGTAAGCAAGATCCAGTTTTAGGAGCGACTTGTTTTATCGTAAGCAGGATGACGTAAATATTTCATGCTCTATTGTTTGGTGGATGAGAAGATGAACTTTACGTGTGGTGCTCCAATGTGGAGGACTTGCTAGCTAGTTTGATTGAACCTAAAATAAAGACGCTTTGAGGATGACTGAGTGTCAGAGACGAGTGATTCCGAGAGTCATGAAGAAGAAATTGTGAGAATAATTAGGTTGAGGTAACAACGGAGATTAAGTACAATTATCTTTTGGGTGAGAAGGAGCCGAGAGCTTTGTTAGAGAAGCTTTAACTCTGCGAGGCATATATACGTATAAGTCACTAATTAACCAACTATATTTGAGATGGAAACTAATCATCTCTTCTTAGTTCATCAATTTGAAGCGACGTAGGAACGTCCAGTCGAATTAGGGTAAGTAATAGATAGTCACTTGGATAATTTCACGACTTTAGTAAAGCTCGGATACCATTGTAATGGATATAGTTTCAAACGTTGTACGAAGAAAGAATACATTGGAAGTGAAGGATGAGTATAGTACCTAATTTGCACCTTATGCATACTCACAAATAATGAAAGTATAGTACTCGATTTTTGTTTTAAATTAAAGAAAGAAAAAGAATAATCCGTATGTTGTAGATATAAACGACGAAATCTCTTATCTATAGAAGATAAAAAGAAAATGGAGGAAATATTTGTTAAATAAACCCGATAATGATTCCTTGTACTCTTGTAGATAACTTGTAATCAAAGTTCGAATACTTAGTGTTTGATCTTCCCGTAACATATCCATATGCTACAATAATCCAGATATATAGTTGCGGTATAAACTCATCAAGATTCTTCTAAACCAGGAAAAGATTGAGACGCGCGATCTTCCGATCCTGTGGATAAATTAGTTTGCGACATACTTCTCGTGCTGGCTCTAGATTTATGCGACTGATCCGAGTGGCGGTCACTTGTTCCGGAGCTAGATCCGACAATAACAGACGAGACTAACGTAGACTTTGACCATCGTTGATCCACTTATATGGAGTATATATTACGGAGTATAATTAACGATTTAACATAACTTTTTATGAAAGATCTTTGTATAACAAATGCAACTATGTAAAAAATATATTTCGTATATGAAATAGTTTTTAGTTTATACATGGCCAAAGTTCTAAAATTGACCTCTAAAAAGATATTCCTTCCGTCCCATTCATTTGTTTGCCTTTTATATTCTTTGTGAGGGGTATTTTAATCAAATGCAAACAAATGTTTGGGACAGAGGGAAAAAATTCGGGAAACATGTGTAAAAGCAGTAAGTAACTTATAATGAGTAAATGACTACTATGCAAGTACGCGCATTATATTACTCTTATTCTTTCTTTTTATCCAGAGGAGGCCCTTACCAACTTTGCCTCGGTTTTCCGAACCGAACTGAACGGGCTCAGTGCCACCCTTGGGTGGTAGTGGATCCGTTACTGGATGAGACTTGGTACGCTCGAGTGACGCCATTTATGTTGGAAATCACCGTTCTCACTACCACCTGCTCAGCAACTTGCCACTGTCGCTCTTGCCCAGCGTTTCGAGCTTGTTCTGCAGCCTGCCAGTTTCGCAATTGCTGAGCTTGCCAGATTCGCTGGTGCTCGGCGGCCTGCCAGTTTTGCAGTTGCTGAGCCTGCAAGATTCGCAGTTGCTCTGCAGCCTGCCAATTTTGCAGTTGCTGAGCCTGGAAGATTCGCAGTTGCTCAGCGGCCTGCCAGTTTCGCAGTTGCTCAGCTTGCCAGTTTCGCACTTGTTCGACTATTCTTCTCTCACGCTCGTTCATTACCCGAATGACAAATCCTATTAAAACGTATGTTAAGTACGCCACTACAGCTGCCGTAACCAGATCAATCATGTTTATCGTGTAAAACATAATTTTTGAAAATGGGAAGTTGGAATTTAACTATTTAAGGTCTTCTTACGTTAGAGGACTGCTGTTCATTAGATTTAATTAGCATTCTAATGACTCTTTCCCAAGGCATGATGTATTCTTGTTGACGAAGTCATCGTTATAATCTTCTCATGACATTCAGTAGTTTATTTTCAATAACTTATAAGTATTTGTTGTTAGACCCGTTTGCTATATACCTTGGGGAATAATGATGCTACTACCGCTTTTGATAATACCACTCAAATGCAAGCTAATTTTGAAAGTATCTTACTATTCACTCTCTTACAATTTGAGTGGGCATTGACAATGGCGTTATCATCGCCATATACCTTTCACTTGAAAAAAAAAAACAGAAAATTCAATTTGTTGTTAGACATTGTTAGATTGTGTATAGATTTAGGGACATTTGGTTTGCAGAAATATATGAGTTTGGAATCATGATCATTACATGTTCGTATGAGCATGGAACTTGATGCTGAACCTTGTAAACGGGTCAAATGGATCGGGTTCGATCAGGTTTATTCGGGTCCGCAAGCATTCAGGCCGGGTCGAGTATTGTCAGGTTCGTGTCATTTTTGGGTGAGTTCTTTTCAAGTTATTTTGGGATAAAATAAACAGTTTCCGATAATAAACATTCGGGACGGCTTAAATAAATTCGGGTCAATTCGGGTTTTAGGCCGGTTATGCCAGGTCTAGTTGATACCTAATACCCGGTGCTTGGTTAAGTTTTGCAATAACGACTCAAATGATTTTGTATTTTTTTTTGAATAATTAATTATGTCATTTTTACAAAACTACACAATATTATTTCGTATGTGACGTCTTTTTTAAAAAAAAATCTATTTTTGTTCAACATCAATAGTTATCAACAATCTACCTTACTACTATAAAAATAAGAAATTTTCTTATTTTTCCCTCCAAACTGCATCTAACTCAATAAGAAACAAGTGAAACTTTCTTTCAATAAATCATTATCTTTTCCTTGAAATATAGTAATATATAATTAAACTCTAATCTTTTAATTAAATTCAAATTTATGATTTTTTTATTATAAACAAATAAAAATGGGTATTAAACAATTAAACAATAGATTATAAGTTGCTAAATTTTTCATTAATGTAATAATTATAACTCTAGAGAATAACTTGACACATACTAAACTGAAATAATTGGAGAGAACTTATAAATTGAAATCCATAATTTTATGGCAAAAAAATATTTTCATACAAATACATAGTTCATAACTTTACTCAACAATTCTCTTTGATTAGTTTTCCTTTTCAAATTTTTTTATTTCATATCAAAATACAATGAAATGAAATATTAAATATAAATAAGGTATCGAACTGTTGATTTAAAATATTCAAATTTACATAATTCCGTAAATAGATAATAACTCTCTATATACCGCGTATTGCGCGGGATTTATACTAGTTTCTTAACAACTCAAATGAGTAAACTACACACAAGGAGCAAATATCATCAAATCTTACTATAAGAATCTCAACTATTACTACGTGGTTTTAAGGTCCTCGCCATATATGTTAAATTAAAATACCCTTCTGTTTATTACTCTTTCAAAGGTCAGTTGACAACTTTTTACTATAAATAAACAAAAACTTAATCTATTAATAAAAATCTAAATATCTTGTTAGAATTTACGGATTACGGTGTAGTTTTTGGTACGGATTATTTGATAGTCTTTGGTGTGATTCCAAGAAGGCCTTTGGTGTAATTTCAAGATGGTCTTTGGACTCCATTCATTGTATTCAATCTAGTAGATAATGTACTAGGTTGTATAAATAGGGAAACAACATTCTCCTCTAAAAATCTTAACATATCTACTTTACATGTAAAAATAAAGTTCCTCTTTAGTATTTTGTTTCAATAATTTTTTTTATATATACAAGTCTAGTTTGTTGGCCAAAGTCATGTCTTGGGATGGAGAAGACGTGAAAAAAAATGAGAGATAGTATAATTGAAAAACACTTTCTTAGATATAATTGAAACATCTCAATATTGATCATCTTATTTCGTAGTAGTTAACCTAATCAACGAATACAATTTTTTTAATACAATGCACCAAAGTTAACCTAATCATATTGATCATCTTGATTTTGACAAAAAAAAAATTAAATAAGACTTATAAAAAAGTTAATTTGTAAAGGTTAATGTTAATTTTCACATCCCGAGAACCTTGGAATTCTTTTGCATGGATGAACAAAAAAGAAAGTGCAGTTTGTTGATATTAGTATTACTTTTAATTCTTTTAAGAACGAGTCAAATAAGCTTATTAATGAACCTCTTCATTTAGTGTGGGGTGTGACAAAGACTTTGGTATTCATGAAATCTCCATGAGGGTTTTAATAGTAATTTTTGCTTATTAAAAGTAATTTGTGGTACATCTTATAGAGGATATTCAGAAGGATACGCACGGCTAATCAATACATATATATATAAAAGAGGCTTTTTTCAAGCAATTCTATTGGTCAACATCGTCTTTTTCAGTTTTTGGAAAGTATATTTTAAGATCTTGCAAGATTACGAAAAATATCTTATGTAATATTATTTACGTAAAAAAAATTGATTATCAATCTGACAAAAAAAATATAAAGCAAAACATTTCGAAACTTACATATTTGGATTCTTAACGAAAAATGATTTCATTAGAGTATAAGTTTTGTACTTTTTACTACCATAGTGTTTATAATATCATATAACTATAACCAAAGTATATGAAAATTAAATAAATGACTTTTAAAATATTTTTTTTATTCTAATATTAATATAATAGTTTAGTAGTAGTCAGGAAATAATTATTTAATAGAAAAATATGATGTACACTTATTATGTTATTTATCCCACATTGAAAAATAACGTAGGTGTGATGAATATACTACATATAAAAAGTAGAATTGTTCCACGTCGAAAATTTACCTTAAGATATGGTGATCATATGATTATAAGTAGTAGTCATCATTGGAACTTATGTATCCACCCAAAATCTTTTGAGTCTCTTAAGTATTGTCTTAGAGATCTCTAACAAGTTTGTATTATTATTATCTTTACAATAGTGAAATTTACATCATAAAAAATTAATTTAGGAAAGTTTCATAAATAATACTTTGGATATAAAAAATAAAGTAGATAACCTTTTAATTATTATAAAATAAAAATAATAGGAATATATATTTTAAAGAAAAAGATGGTAACTACTTAATATATTATTTGTCTCACATTGAAAAATAATGTAGATGTAGTAAAAATATTATGTATAAATAGTAGAAATGTCCCACATCGGAAAAACAACATAAAGTGGGTAATTCTATGATTATAAATAGGTGTCATCCTTAAACCTTACCTATCAACCCAACTTTTTTTGAATCTCTTAAATATTGTCTTAGAGATCTCATAAAAGTTTGTAGATGTTATGAATATACTATGTATAAATATTAAAATTGTCCACATCGTAAAATTAACATAAGGTGGGTGATCCTATGATTATATATAAGAATAATCTTTGGACCTTATATATCAAACTAAAATCTTTGAA
The DNA here is from genome assembly GCA_022085475.1 of Heliosperma pusillum. Lineage (NCBI taxonomy): Eukaryota > Viridiplantae > Streptophyta > Magnoliopsida > Caryophyllales > Caryophyllaceae > Heliosperma > Heliosperma pusillum. The sequence continues at coordinate 116,128 of JAIUZE010001717.1, forward strand.
GCCTCTAAGTATTTTCTTAGAGATCTCAAAAAAGTTTGTGTATTATTATCTCCACGTACAATTGTTAAATGTACATCATCAAAAATTAATGTAGAAAAGTATTATTAAAAAAATTTAACTAATGTAAAAAAAATGAAGATAATATAGATACATTCGTGGTAAAAAAAACCTACAAAGTATAGAAACTCAAATTATTTGCACATACTTGGTGTAATATTTAGTATATTATTTGTCCACATTGAAAAATAAAGTAGGCGTGGTGAATACATTACCTATAAATAGTAGAATTATCCCACATCAAAAAATTATCATAAGGTGGTGATTTTATGATTACAAATAGGAATCATATTTGGAACTAAAGTTTCAACCCAAAATCTTTTGAGCCTCTTACATATTGTCTTACATAGCTCTTAAAAGTTTGTATTATAATCTTCACTATAGTTAAATTTACATCATTAAAAATTAATTTATAAAAGTATCATAAATAATAATTTTGATGGTAAAATATTTAATGTGTTATTTGTCCACATTGAAAAAAAAGTAGGTATGATGACTGAGGAATATATACTATGTATAAATAGTAAGATTGTCCCACATTGAAAAATTATCATAAGGTGGAGTGATTATAAATATGATCATCGCACGAGCTTTTTAACTATTTTTTTATGTTGTTAATAAATGGCTTTTAAAATATTAAATGGCTTTTAAAATATTTTTTTATTATTCTAATATTAATATAATAGTTTAGTAACAGTTAAGAAATAAATTTTATATAGAAAAATAGTTTGTTATTAGTCCCACATTGTAGAATAATGTATGTGCGGTGAATATATTACCTATAAATATAATTTGTCACACATCGAAAAATTACTATAACATAGGGTGATTCTATAATTATAAATAGTAGTCATCCTTGAACTTAGGTATAAACGCACAATTTTTTAAGTCTCTTAAGTATTGTGTAGGAGAGTTCTTAAAAATTTGTATTATAATCGTCATAATAGTGAAATTTACATCATTAAAACTTAATTTAGAGAAGTAACATAAATATTAATTTCGATGATAAACTACTTAATGTGTTATTAGTCGCACATTGAAAAATAATCATGAGGTGGAGTAATCATAAATATGATTATAAATAGGAGTAATTTTAGTTTCTTAAGTATTGTCTTAATCTATACTATATATTAAATCCTGAAACCAAGGGACTTCCATGCATGTAATTAAATAAAATTATACAAATTAATTATACTATATAGTTTTTAATCGATAGCACTGTGTGATAGATCCGATCAAGGGATTTCAATGTAAATATTATATCATTTTGGTTAAAGTATAAACTTAAAAAATACCAAAATAGGTTTTTTGAGTCATAATATAGATCAAATATAACTCGAGTCCCAACAAAGTTGATAACATATGTTTAAAATAGAAGTTGAATCAATATATCAATATTATTTTTTAAAAAATTATAGAGTATATTTTATTATAGTCTTAAAACTTCAAAAGTTTATTTTTATAAGTTAACTGTTATAGAAAAATTACGAAAATGATATTAACGTAGACCGTGCATCGCACGGGCATGAAATCTAGTACATAATGCTTCAGCCTAAGAAAATTCTTGTATTTGATAGCTTAGCATCTAAGTAAAAGACAAATATAACATTATTAAAATTGGTTAACTGACTAATCGACAATGGTTTTTGATTAACTATAAAATTTGCCAATTGTTAAAAGGGTGTGCAATATTCTATGAATTTTAACGCGCCAATGACTGCATAATTGAATCAAACTATGGTCAAAAACTAGTTATTGGATAGCGCGCCAAGACGTACAATCCCTCAATTGGCGTAATTTTTTTTTATGTAATATGCCTCTTAGCTATAGTATTAAACACTATAGTATTAAACTCCAGGCAATCACTACATATATTTGGAGGAAGAAGTAAAACCATGAATTTCATGCACCTACATATATTTGGAGGAAGGAGTAAAACTCAAATAACGCCTAAAACACAATGAGGAAGCAAAAGAGACTCAAGTTGGAACCTTGGCCTCTGGTACCAATTGTTGTGCGGAAGCGGCGATCTGAGGCATTGAGGAATATCCATAAAAAGATACCTTATCTTGGGCCTCTGTTGCATCTGTGTCCACCGTCCATAATAGTAAGATATTGTCCGCTTTGGGTCAAGCCCTTACAAATTACTCTTGGGCTCCTTCTCAAAAGGGCTCGTACTATTATATATTGTGGACGCAAAAAAATAAAATTATTTTGCACTTTATTTTACTGATGTGAAACATGATTTTGCACTCTAATAAAGTCCTTATTTAACTAAAGAAAAAGGAAAAGTTGAGATCCTTCTCCTAAGGCGATGGAAAATAACACTAAAGAAAATCTTACAAAACCTTCTAAGTAATATTGTCCCATTACTATTATAACTCAATGGGGCATACATGAAAAAATGGCCACTTTCTAGGAGAGCAATAATAAAACGTAAAATGTTAGCACGGAATTTTTTTAATATAATACAACTGGTATCCGAGCTATTTATTTACCTTTATTTAAAATCCGTCTCATAAAAAATCATCCAAGCTCTCGAATGAGTTTACCTTGAAGCTTCTTCATCTCTAGATTATCCGGCTCAAACTTAAGTGCAACTTCAACATCCCCAAAAGCTCCTTCAAGATTACACCCAAGTTTCGACCTAGCAATTGCTCGGCGTGCATATGCTTTAAAGTATTGATCATCAATCTTCAAGGCCTTTGAACAATCATTCTCGGCTTCTTTTGGTTTGTTAAGCATTAAGTACGCCATTGCCCTGTTGCTATAAGCTACCGCTGTTGGGAATCTATCAATGCTTCGCGAGTAACTAATTATAGCATCTGTGAAATTTTTGTGTTTGAACAAAGTGTTGCCTTCTTCTTTTGCTTCAGTTGCAGCTGCAGAAGTTGTTCAGTTATTTAGACAAATATGAATAAGTTGCTGAAAATTATCTCTAAAAAACGGTTATTCTAACAGGTGACCAGCGGCCTAATATGTTCAACCTTGATACGATTTTTTAATGGATTTTGTCATGTGTACGGTGTACCCTCATTATTTCATTTTCTTACTTCCACCCTTTTTGAAAAGAAAACTTTGACTAGACTGTAACATTTAGTTATGAATTTAAAAGGTACTCCCCAAAGTAACCGTCAATACGAGATTATCAACATCTTATTTGGTTGTCCAATTTATGGGAAGTATAACTTCCTATGGAAGTTAAATTCCTAAATAAGGTAGGAAATTTGTTACCTAGGTCCCCCAGCCCCAAGGTAAGTGAGAGTTCTGTAAGTTAAGCTTTTCAACATTCAACCAAGCAACATTTATACGGTCCACATGAATTGTAAGTTCATATGAATTTAGTTAGCGGGGATTCTATCTTACTATGATGAACCAAACAACATAAGTGAGGAATGACATAGTTGAGAGTTAAATATGAAGAATTTTTTTTCTTAGTTATCATCAAAGAGACTTGGACCTACAAAGTTTTGCAGGAGATCACATATATTTATGCTTGTTGCTTACCTTTCATGGACACAAGCTTAGCATAGAGCTTCTCCATCTCTTGGTTATTAGACTCCAACCTGAGTGCAACTCGTACATCATCCAAGGCTCCTTGAAGATCACAACCAAGTTTGGTTCTAGCCATTGCTCGACGTGCATAAGCTTTGAAGTATTGGTCATCAATCTTTAAGGCGTCTGTACAATCCTTCTCAGCCTCGATAAACTTGTTAAGCTCGATGTACGCCATTGCTCTGTTGCCGTATGTTGCTGCTGTCGGTAGCAAAACAATGCTTCTTGAGTAGCATTCGATAGCTTTTTCAAACTTTTGTTCTTTGAAATACGCGTTGCCTTTCTCTTTTGCTTGAGTTCCTTCTACAGAAGATTTTACCTTTATTATTCTTCGTGAGGGTATAGTAATATTAATAAAAAGTAAACAAATGATTAGAATAAGAGATATGTTATTCCACCAAAATATTACACTAATATTTTTTGAAATAATAAGGTACATACCATTATTTGTCGGTGTCATCTCCGAGCTTTCTTGCCCATCTTCGAATAGTTCATAATTCAAATCCAACAGCGTAGTACCCCCTTCATTTTCCGGGTCCGCTGATGCATTGGATTAGGGGGGATAATAAATCATTAATCTGAAGGCGAATGAGGTTAATTCGTGATAAACTAAGTAGTCCGCTAACAAAACTCGATTTTTCTCATGTTCATCGGCAACCCAGTTTACTAACCGAATACAGAGTAATATTTAAAATGCATTCCGCAAATAAAACGGTAACAAATAAACACTAGCCCGTTACCGTTTATTGTGGTCATCACCATATTTAATATATCTTCAGAATTACTTTCACCATTTTGCTGCTCAAAGAATTCTGTAGCTTCAAAAGAATGATTCGACTTATCTGCAACATGCGATGATGCATTCGTATGTTAACTTATCAAACAATACAAATTATTGTACTTAAGATGAATAAAACACGAGGGTTTGTGGAAGATCTTGGAGAAAACAATAAGGAAGGCCAGATGATAATTTTACGACAAAACATTTAATACTCGTGAATCATTGATCAAAGAAGGGCCATATGATAAATTTTAAGTCAAAACATGAAAAATTAGAGAGGGGTCAAGCCCCATTCCAGCATAGTTAAGATCCTCCTTTCCATAAGAATCTGTTTAGTAAAACGAACGAAAGGTCCCTAGTGTTCCTAAGAATTTTCCCAATATACAAATCAGTAAGTGAAGAAACCCGATTTCTCACATGTGAGTGTAATCCTACATTGATAAAAGAGGAGAGAGTTACCACTTTATAAGGCAATGGGCTACTCCCTCTATTGCCAATTGGTTTTAGAGTGAAACCCCCTTGGGTTTATAAAGTGGACTCTCTCTCCTCAGTACGGGTTGGACTCAGGCCCGATTATGAAATTTAACAGTAAGTCTGGCTTGTGACCGACTTTTTAAAAAAACATCCCACAATCCGTTACCCATTTGTTTTCCTATTTGCACCTTGTGAAAGGTTTTTTCTGAAGTAACGATAAGTATCTGTCACAAATAAAAATTTGTGTATAAAAATTGCCATTTACGATAGTTGTGATGTGTTGATAAACCTAAGAACATCAAGTCATGTATCAACCCGTCTTGCCAGTTAATCTTGTATAAGAGGGTTTTACACTAATACTCGGTAAAACTTACACGGATTTCACCGATAACACCGCCTTATTAAGCATTTTTGTTTCACTTAATATCGAGAGAATGTTACCTTCGAGTGATGAGTAAGATGCATCGAGAATATTGTCAAGATCCTTGTCATCATCTTTAGGCAGTTCAAAATGAGTTAAAAGTTTTACACGCTGATCATATCCCAAAATCTGGGGTTGACATCTGCTTTGGCACCAAGATATATGAAATCAAGTTGAATCGTCGTGTAAGATGATTATACGAAATTGAAAATTTAATCAGAGACGGTGCTTAAGAAGGGGAAAGAGTACATTTAGTACTCCCTCCAATCCAAACCAAATACCTCATCTCACTTTTTACGATCTATGAGACGACGCTTTGACTACGTTTTTCTTCATTTATATATTACAATACCTTTTTGTGTCGAAATTATAATTTTCAAAACCTTTTTTGATACCCAACGTAAATATGTCAATTTTATTTAAATTTTTTTAAAATTTGACTACATATATATAAGGTCACCATTTAACAAATTGGACTTAAAAAGTGGACGGGGAGTTTGGTTTGGATTGAAGGGAGTATTTGTTATCAAGCATCAACCAAAATTTTCACTAATTAAATCAAGTTAAATAACCATGCTGGATAATAATGTCAAGATAGGAAATAAAAAAGGTTTAACATGCTGGATAATTCATTTTTACAAAATTCAGTTTATTTCAGCTCAATTTCGCTTTGTTTCAGCGCAAAATAAAAGAGCATAACCTGCAAGGATGCATGCTGCAACGACATGACGAATATTGTCGACGAAGCATATAATCTTTGAAGAGTCTAATACCAAAGTCTAACGTATGAGCTAGTGAATCGATCTTCTTATTTTGCTTTTTCTCTCCTTCCTTTCGTTCTAACGTTTCGCGCTCTAGTTCTTCCCTTAGTAATCTCGTCTCCTCAATCAACTTATTTACGCGCTCATCCTGTTGATCCAGTCGTACGCCTTCCTCTCGCTTTGCGTCCTTGTCCTTCGCTTCTTTGGCCGCCCTCTCTTTCGCTTGTTTAACCGCCTCCTTTCCTTTGGCCATCTTCATTTTATCTAGTTTGGCCGCCCTCTCTTTTGCTTGCTTGATCGCCTCCTCTACCCCTTGTCTCCCCTCCCTCTCTTTCGCTTGCATGTAATACGCATCCTCTTGCGCTTGCCTGCGCTCCCTCTCTTTCGATTGCTCGGCCCTCATCTCCTCTTCCGCTTTCATTGCTATACGTAATTTTTTCTTGGATTGCTTGTATTTAATTAAACCAACAAAAAAATTTATGAAAGTGGGCACTAGGTACACCGCTATAGTCACGCTTATCGGATCAACCATATTATACTAGGAATCACGAAATTTGTTGGAATTCTGGCAGCGAAACATGAGGTAGAAGAGAATAGTCTCTCCCTCTCTTGCTCGGGCTTGCCGGGCCTTCCAATATACATATTTTGAGCATGTTACAAGAATGCTACCCGTCGTTGTATAACGTGTTTAGGAGGCAATTTGACTCCTTCATTCCCAACTCAATTAATTTGGTTACGTCGTTGGCTACTTGCTTGTAGACAAATAATTTCATACTATTCAAATGCCTAAGTCGTCTTTATGACCGCTTCACATGTTTTTTCTATAATTGGTGGGATATATACATTGGAATTGTAATCATAATATATAAAAAAAGAAAATTTTCACGATTATCCTAACCTTTGACATTTTGCTTGAAATAACCAAAATTGTGACTTGAAAAATTTTAAGTAGCCATAAGTCGTGTTTACAAACTCGGAAAATGACGATTTTTTTTCAAATTGTCCGCCTTTTCGAGAGTTACAATTTAAAAAAAAAACTAGTCGTATTTGGATCCCGTGATTAGAAATTTTTTGTATATCAAATTTTTTTTACCGAACAAACTTTAAGTTGCCACATCTCTTAGCTATATCTCTAGAATGGGACTTCATCCTACAGACCTGGGTTCATATATATGAGTTTCCCATTTCCCCTCATCGACACTTGTTCAGTAAAAAATTATCGATAGCGAACGGGATAGTGCTAACTGTTGAGTCCTCCGTAGCGGGCTTATAGAATTAGCTGCATGAGATCGGTCCACAAGCAAGTGAGGTTCCATCCTAAAACCAATTGTTGTTAGGAGGAATAGCCCACGTACTTATAAACTAGCCCCTTGCCTGAGTTTTTTCTAAATAGGGGTTTATAGTAGAACAAATTAACGAAATGGGGTGATATTGAAAGTATTTACCATTTATGGGTCCACGTAGGATCGGATTTGGCGAAACTAAGACAAGGGTTTAAGGAATTGGGTCGCTCCCCCAGCAAGCGACTTTCCAAAAAAATAACATAAATATAAGTAGGGGGATTCGAACCCACAAACTCACGCTCAACCTTATTTATCAAAGATAAACTATCAAGTCAAGTGAATACATTGTAATTGAACACGCATTTATTGTTTATGTTCAAAGTCAAATATCTGCGCATATTTAATGAAGTTGATATTTGTAGCGCTTAACAAAACATGAAAATATGCTTGGTTTATTGGTTATAACACCATTCATGTTGAAGTGGAAGCTCGTCTTCGATTCCCCTCACCAACACTGCAGTGTTTTCTTTTTTTTATAAGTCGCTTTCCGGGGTAGCGACCCTACTCCAAATCGCTGGGCCGGGGAGCGACTTGAACCCATGTCCTAGGCTCGTCAAATCCGATTCTACGTGGACCCATAAATGGTAAATACTTTCAATATCACCCCATTTCGTTAATTTGTTCTACTATAAACCCCTATTTAGAAAAAAACTCGATGTATTCTACCAATCTGGGATAGTGCCCCTCACACACATATGGGAAAAGACCTCAACATTAATGCTTATGGGTTAATCTCAAGGATTACTATCTATTTTTAAAATAATGTATATTTGCTAATTATCACAACCTTTAAGTTGCAATTAACTGTTTGCTTTCAAGTCTTAGAGAAAGTTTTAAAAAGGTAATGTACTCTATTTTTTTCAAAGATAACGTCACTATTGTTTTTTTTATTAATGTCACTCATGTTGTGAGATGATAAATAGTAAGATATCTACTCCGTAAATAATTAGGTTGTATATATTTGAGTTGCAATAGTAATAACGATAGTAAGGTTATCATTCCTTTTTGTTTTTTTGGAACAAATTAACACTTAATTATTAGAATGGTGTTCACCTAAGAGCGGAATTGACGGGTCATTAACAACGACGTGTATACCTTTCAAATTGCAAATTGGAAACGTTGTTGCAAATAGCTGATATACAAATTTTTTTTCCTTCGTAGAAATAATCAGATAAACTAGAACACGCAATTACCATGGCCAAATTCTTCTTTATCAACATGAGAAGTCATCGCTATTGTCATAAACTTAGCAGTTAGACATTAAGACATGCCTCCATGACGGTTTGGTAGACACTTAATCCTAAATTTGTACACCAGGTGATAGCTGAGGGGAACGCATCGTGCTGATCGAGTGACGTACTTTTAACAAAAAAAATTCATTTTATGAATTATATATCAGAGGTAGTACATGGGCGAATCCATGATTTAAAATATGAGGTAGCGAAGTTATTATACAAAAATCCGCTAAAAGACGCGTAAAATTAAGAAAATAATTTTTTAACAAATTACTTGTTTTGCTATTATTCATAACTAGTTTTACACCCGTACAAAATTGCACGGGTTTGATATTAAACTTGTATAGAAAAAGAAAATATTCGATTTAATGTATAAATATTGATACAAAATTTCAATAACTGTTAATTAAAATTTAATCTTCGAACAATATTTTGTATCATTTACAAATAGTAAAAAAATCTTATAAACCTACAAATTATAGTATATTTTGTGTAAACATCATTGCTTTGCAAAACACAATATGAAATACACCAGAGAAATGTTTGTAATATCCAAGAGTAAAGAACTTGAGTATTAGACAATAATTATTGACTTATTTCACAAACCAACCGTATTGATTGTTGACTCTTATTAACTATAAAAATAAAAAAATAGTATGAATAATAAATTAATATAACTTGACAACTTGTGCATATTTTAATTTTTTTTCCAATTTAAGGTGTGTATGTTCGATATATTCTTATCATAAAATAATCTGGAAAAATGAAGAAAATAAGCAATATCGTTACATGTAACATCGGCGAAATGAAAATAACACGATATTCATTCGCATTTACAAATTTTAACTTAGCAAACTTTAGCGACATGATTTCGGCTCATGTTAGTTGGATGATTTCGTAATTATACGGGGACAAACTATTTTGAATTGGGCGGAACCAAGGAATAAACAAAGCCCAAACACTTCAAATAATTAATCACAAATTCTATTTAAGACGGACACTATTCGTCTTAAACTTAACACGGGTCAAATACATATCAAATCACCCCATGTGTTCCCTGAAAAATAAGAAAAGTTTTGTCTTTATTACAACTATATGGTTTTGTTTAACCCGTCTTAATCTTAAGACGAATAATACCGTCTTAAGTAGGACTTACTGAGAATCCATATGTACCACCATATGACCATATATAATCCCACCATTCCCATCACCAAAATCCTACGTCACTAAAAGACCGACTATCTTCATTCCCTCCATATCGCCTACCTCTTATCTCTACTTTTCTATTTTCTTCTATTCTCCCCTTTCTCATTTTCGTATAATTGTATGCATGTGTTTATTTTATCTCACATTATCTTTTGTTTATATAATCAATAAATTGACTCACCCGACCGTCAAATTTTTTCCGTATTTTTGTAAAACCAAATTAAATAAGATAAGTTCAAAAGAATGTATTTTTTGTGGGGTTTTATATTTTTACAGATTAAAAATCCATTTTTTTCAGATTTTATTTTGATATGGGACATTCTAGATCCATATTGTACAATATAGATTAAAGGTTAAATAGGTTGTTAATTCATGCATTCAGTAATTAATGTTGATATTTTACAAATTAGAATGATATCACCTAAATTCTCTAATATTTATTAACTGACTGGTTTTTAAATAATCTAATTACTAAAGCGGTGGGTTCTTATGAACTTATTTATTGATTTTTTTTCTTTGGTAAAACTGTGTAAGGTGAAATTATATAATTCAGTATTTTTTTTATTAATTGTAATTTTAAGTTATTAATTTTCAGGATTTTTGACATATCAATGTAATTTATTAGTAATGTAAAGTTTTAACACATAATTTAGGATTATTAAAAAGTTGCATGTTCAAATCATTGTATTCCTGAGATAAATTACTTTAGTGTAAAAACGCAAACTAATAAATAAAATGCGGAAAAAAGAAAAAAGAAAAAAAAGGAGAAAAAATAACGCAGTTGCTAAATCCTACACACAATTTTACCTAATCCTACACAATTGTCACTTTCTTCCCTTAATACCCTTTCTTTGAAAAATAAAAATAAAAAATCTCTCCCCTCATTAGCCCCCATAGGCCACAACCCATATGCAAGGACCCGAACCGCCGCCGCCGTCACCGACCAACAACCACCGCCACCCAAGTCGGAGAAAATAGTTGAAACCTCACCATTTACAAATGTGTTCCCAAATCGCAACCTACCATATATTTGAAACCTCACCATTTATGGCACAAAATTGTTGCCATAAACTCAAAATCGAGACTTAATAATGGCAGATCTACAGAAAACGACATTGCAAGTCACTATTAGAAGGGAGTAAGTGTGACCAGAGGCTTGCCGCCATCTGGATCGTTGGAGGAGGAGCTGCACGTGTATGAGTGGGTGGTGGGTTAGGTGCACTACAACAAATCCCTTGTTTTCTTGACGCTTTAGGGTCGACGCCTTTACAAGCGTCGATGATATATTTACCCTTTATTCAGTATTAACGCCTTACTATGTGCCAATTTCAATACTTCCCAAAATTTTGAAATTCAAAATTACTAATTAGGCGTAGTAACTAAATATTTCATCCAAATAAACCGGCATGTGTTAAACTTTTCGCATACCCCAATATCTCTATCCCTCCTATATGATGAACTAAGGGGGTGTTTGGTTGGGATATTTGGAATGGAATGGAATGGATTCCATCCATTCAAGTGTTTGGTTGGCCCCTTTTGGAATGGAGTTTGTAACCCAAGGGGTTCTAAATCCATTCCAACCCCTTGGAATCTCATACCCAAGTCTCAACCCATGATTCTAATTCCATCCCCTCACATCCAAACCCTAGAATTATAGAAAGCAGGAAAAAAAAACTGAACAACAATTTTACACGTATTATCTTCCCCTTCTTCATTGACATCTCCTTAAAGCTCCATTGTCAAGTATGTATTAGCCTGCAATTTTTTTTGTTTAATACGTATCTTCTCCTTCTTTTTGATTTTTTAATTGAAAACTTTGTCTATTACGTAACTTTGTTTTACACAATAGTAATTTGTCTATTACGTAACTTTGTCTTTTTGATTTTTTTGTGTGCCATTCATTGTTGATTTGTTGTGTCATTCATTCATCATGAATTTTTACTTTATCTTTTAATACATGACAGTAGTAATACATGACATTGGTAATACGTCAAGTTGTTTGTACTTAGCCGTGAATTTGATACATTATGTCCGTCTTTCCGTCACTCGCTTTGTACTGCTGCTTTGAGGACGTATTTTAGTCAAGCCCAAAGCAATTGTTTTATGATCATTATGAAAGTAGTATTGTTGAATGAACAAAGACCTTTTCTTTTTTATTTGTGTAATTTAACACACTCAAAAATATGATCATATATGTCTAATTATAATCATGGTTACATAATCATCATTCATTTTTTTCATTTGTCTTATAGTTGATGTATATGTTTTCAGTGAAATGTCTCCCTCTCAATTGACCTTATTAAGGAGAAGGAAGAAGAAGCAAATTGAGTTGTTATTGACTATTTTAGTCGCGGTTAATGTAGTTATTATTCTATATCTAGGGTTGTGTATGATGGGTGTAGCTTTTCATAGAATTGAACATCCTCGATATAGTAAAGATGAAAAAAGGCGTCTTAGGCGAAGACACTTGCATACACTAATTAAGCATAGTGATATAATTTGTAAGAGTGAACTTCGTGTGAATCGAAGGACATTTTTCGTGCTTTGTGAGATGGTTAGAGATATTGGAGATTTGGAGGGAACTCGGAATATGTCATTAGAGGAAATCGTTGCCATGTTTTTATATACACTGGCACATCATTTTAAAAATAGGACTATAGGAAATCATTTCTTCAGAAGTGGAGAAAGTGTGAGTAGAAACTTCCATCGTTGTCTCCTTGCTGTCCTAAAATTACATAACCACTTACTTAAGAAGCCAACACCTATAATGGAAGAATGCGAGGATGGTAGATGGAAATATTTTCAGGTATTATAATTTTTTAATCAAATATTTTCAGGTATTATAATTTTTTTACAAAACTAATAATTTCTGTAAATATTAATCTCATTTACATATACTTGTTGTTTTGTAGAATTGTTTAGGAGCCTTAGATGGCACATATATTAGTGTTCAAGTGCCAAATGAGGATAGACCAAGGTACCGAACAAGGAAGGGCTCAGTTGCTATGAATGTGTTAGGTGTATGTAATCCTTTTTTGGAGTTTATATATGTACAACCTGGTTGGGAAGGATCTGCTCATGATGGTCGTGTCCTTCGAGATGCTATTAGTAGGCCTCATGGTTTAAAGGTTCCCCAAGGTAATAATTCTAAATAATTATACTAGTAGAAAAAATATTATACCACCGAATTACTATTCAATTGTAAATTGAAATGCCTTTTTTTTAAATAAATTGAAGGTTCATATTACTTGGTTGACGCGGGATATACAAATTGTGAGGGTTTTTTAGCACCATCTAGATTAGTTAATTTTTAATTCTAAATAATATTGTAGTTGTTATCTATTAAAAAAAACTATTTGAAATCCATTCCATGTGTGAACCAAACAGCATGAATGGCATTTACAATCCATTCCAAGCATCAACCAAACAAGCCTTAAAAGGTATGGGGTTCTAACTCCATACCTACATGGAATTAGAATCCATACCATTCCATTCCAATTGTTTGAACCAAACGGCCCCTAAAAGAATTAAAATACCCTAATTGCTATCCAACTCACCCATCATCTCGTATTGCTCGTTTTATTATTTTCATCGTGTAACTAGAAGTCAAGTCGCTGGTCAGATTTTCTTCTTATCTAATTGATTTTCATTAATTTCCTCCAAGTTTTGTTTGCAGTTGTAGATTAATTTGATACTTTATGTCTCGTGACTTTATTCAAATCTCATTTTTTTTAGATCTGGACTGTCAATTCTGTATAGGGTGCTTGATTTGGCTACAATCATCCGGTAAATACATATCCTTATTGCTAAACTTTGATTATTTGGTATGAATGATTTTTCGTTTGATAATATACGAGATACTTAATGATTAGATAGTGCACGCCACCTGCTCGACGTAATTCATGTGAGAAAGTTTTATAGATGGGTGATTTTTTTTCAAGGTTGGTCCTCTTGTTGTACATCTACAACCAATAATTACTGTATTTGTCTCTTTTAAGCTTGTTTTATTAGTCTATTCCCTTATCATGATGCATAACTCTGAACAATGTGGAGTATATATTTCATTTTGCTTTTTGATTCAATGTCAAATATCCTTCCAAAAGTCCAAATGCTTTGATTCCAGGACCGTTGGTTATGAACTCTACTCATGTAAGGTCTAATCCTTTATTTTTAATCAAATACTTGAGTTTCACTTTTAACCCCTTCTTTGTTATGGTCTTATTTTAGGAGAAAAGGACTCAACTATTATTTGCGCTTTCAACGTATGCTAATGATCAACGAGGGCATTACATATTGTAAGGCCTTACAACTTGTCTTTCAGATGTAACCTCACTCTTTGCAATTTAATCTTTTTTTTTTCAAAATTTCCTGAATTTATATGCTTGCAAGTCACTTTCTAATTTTGTCTATGAAGCCGCCATTGATTTCTCCACTAGTAGAAGGTTTTCTTCATTGATTTAGTCTCTCCATATCCCTTCATCATTTTCAGCAATTGTTAGTATTTTCCATATAATTCTCATCTATCTATGATTGATTTGTTGGTTTCTTTTAACACAAATTCTCATCAAAGACAGGTACTATCCGTCACAAGTTGAAGACAGATAGTGTCCCTCTCACAGTATGCAAGTGGCGAGCGCAAATGGAGCACCCCACTTGCCCTTTCACTTGCATATTGTGACAAGGGCACCATCCGTTTTCGGCTTATGACAGATAGTGTCCGTCTTCAGTGAGACGAGCTGTTCTTTTAATGACACACGGGTGTTATAAAGAGTCGTAAAATATGGTCAATAAATGAACGAATTAGGGAGCCGACAAATGTATAAATTTTGTCCTATAAGATTTGTGATTGAATAACTTTACCTTCAATTTTGGGGTTTGATATGCGGGTAGGTCACACATTTGCCGGCCTTGCTCGTGTTTTTCGAGGGCCCTTCTTTCTCTCTTCCTATTTGTTTAGCTTTTATGTCTTCGTTTTGTTGCTTATATTCATCAGTATTCAAGTATATGAACTGGATCTAAATGCTGTGATTGATTTTTTTCTGAGTGATTGAAGGACACTACAACATTATCTGTATGCATTAAACACAACAGTTTCCAAAAACAGTTGATAAGTGATGCAAGTACAACGTAAGTAAATTGAACAACAATCTCTTCCTCAATTTTCTATGGTTAGATGCTATAGTCTATATACCTTGTCCTAGTTATCCAGATCATGATATCGATGTCGGTAAGCTCTTATTACATTTTAGTATTAATGGAATATCGCTTTTACTATTTTACTAAGATTGCCTAAATGTTATCTTTTGGTATTAGTATGTTGTTGTATACGATTTGTTCTGCTAGTGTTAGTAGACGTCAAAAATATTGGATAGAGCTTGCTGGAGAGTCCATGTTTGGAAATTGCACTTTATAGAGTGATCTACTTTAGAGTTTCAACATAGTTTTTCTTTTTGCTTTTCTTAACTCTACCAAACTAATTATGTATTATTTGTTAATCTAAGACGAGTTTACTTCTCGTAGGTTTTGATTCCGCTAATGATCACGATGCACTTAACCGATGAAGTGGCCTCCGCTTTCATACCATGCAGCTATTTTGTAGAATATCAAGGAGTACTCTTTTTTAAGAAGATGTTTCTTCTAAATTTGTATTTGTACATGGTTTAGATGTTAGTCAAGCATTAGGAACATGATGTAACCAACATACATTATACGAGTATATACTTTGTATATATATAACATATTTTTGGTATTATATTAATATTTAACTCTTTCGTTATGTTATATATTATCCAAGATTATCTTTTTACATGTATATATTACTTACTAATGCGTTTTAGCGTATAAGTTTAAATATAATTAGTAACATTTAGATAAATATAAGCGTCAAGATTATTTACATATGACGCAGAGTAGTATTAAGACTATTGACGCTAAAAAGTGTCAAAAGCTTAATTTCAACGCTTAAAAGCGTCGTAAAGACTGACACAAAAAAGCGTCATATATTTCTGACGCCCCAAATAATGACGCTTTAATAAAGCGTCGAGAAATAAATTCTCCACGCTTTTTAATGTCGAAAATCAGCTTTTAAAGCGTCGAAAAAACAAGGGATTTGTTGTAGTGGTGGTGGTCGCGGGGACAGGTTGACGGCGCGGGGATAGGGTATGGAGGGATGATTGGCGGTGGTGGGTGGGTGGTGGGTTAGGCTGCCGGTGCAGGGAAGGGGTTGGGTGCATGATTGGGAGGCAAGAGATTTATATTTTGGGTTTTTTTTCATTTCCTCTCTTTTTTTCTTTTGGTGGGTAAAAAATGAGGAGGGTAAATGCGGAATAAGGGGAATAAATGTGCGGGATTAAGTAAAATTGCGTGCGGGATTTAACAATTCCCAAAAATAAAAGAGCAAAAGAAAACCTGTGACAACCCTCGCGAATGCGGAAATATAAAACAAACAAGCATGTGAATTATATTGCGGAAATAGGTAGTTTTAAAAACTTTTATACATGCAAGTTAAATAAAACGAGGAGTGTCAAAACATTACAAACTAAGTACGGAAATACAATAAAGAGACGGGGTCTCTTAAAATGTTAACAAAGAACAAGTGTTTAGCAAAACTAGCTAAAACGTCTAGAGGTGAAACTTCCAGGGACAACGCCCGCTAGCTCACACCCGAACCCCAAAACATCATATCCAAAAAAAGCATCCAAGCAAGCAACCTGTTCATTCATGAAAAACATGAACGCCACAGTCAGTGGGGAGTAACTCCGGGTTCTCCCAGCCATATCACATTAAACGTACATATAATGAAATACAAAAGTAAAGCATGCATATATATACATACATGTGAAGGTTGCGATAAGAATAGATATGCATTCTATAGATAATGAAAGCCATCAGGGCAACCAATCCGAATCCATCATGTTATACAAAGACTCGGGGAAGACACTATTAGGCAACCGAATACGCTCACTAGGGCTTACATCTCACCGTTAGCGGTATAAGTTTGATAAGATTGAGACTCGACCAACAAACCATGCCAAATCATTTAAATGATCAATCATATAATCATTCATGTAATCATCCATCCAAACACAACGACACAATGACGACATCTCTCACGGTAAATGAAACGCACTAGCACCGTGTACATGGCAGGTATGATTAAAAGGCATCCACGAGATCACATTTCCCTGAACGCATACACGATCACATTTTGTATATGTAGACTAATTTCCTCCTGGTAGGAACGATAAGGCTCCTAATCTAAACCTGGCCAGATTCTCGGAATCACATTTTCCGATTCGACATGCGATCACGTTTCGCATCCAAGACTCGGTCTTACAAAGAAAACGCCGAGTACCCACATTCTCGGTAGATCAATTCACGAAAGAGGCGTAAAAGAGTTCAAGCCTCATAACAAGCGGTACGCTAAATGCAAATAACACCACCTCGCAAGTACACAACATTTGACGGCCGGGTCGATCAACGCATAGCGTTCAACTCCCAACAACGTCGTCGTATGCCCACTAACACATGCATTTAAGCAGTAGGATACCTCTCCGTTCCGACATTCCAGCCTTACGAACGGGAAGGTAGCCAAGGGAATGAGAATACCAAGCACAAGACCAAATAGTGCTCAAACCGACTCATTTGTAAAAACCGACTCAAAGTGGGAACATATCGAAAACCGTCACAAACATGTGATACAAGCGAATGAAATATCATATATCCAAAACATGGATATTATAAGTCACTACGTAAAATTATACGGTAAACGGATCATGCGAACTATTATAAATTACGAGTTTTATAAGTTAAAGAAAAACAACACAGCCGTGTTCCAGGCCGGGCAGGGGACCGGTGGCCGGTGGGCCGGCTCAGAACACAAGGCAAAACCCAAAAACAGAGAAAAGAGGTCTGGGCCGGTCAGTGGACCGGCGGCCGGTCGACCGGCACAGAGCATTACACCAAAATCAAAACTTCCCTTACTGATGTGTTCTAGGCCGGTGGATGGACCGGTGGCCGGTGGGCCGGCCTGGAGCACCTCTTCATGCAAAAACCAAGTTTCCAAAATGAGTTACTGAAGTGTTCTCAGCCGGTGGTCAGACCGGCGGCCGGTCGACCGGCTGGGAACACCCCTTCATCCGTGAGCTTACAAAGCTTAACCAATTCAATCCAAAACTTATATATACTTCTAATAATCATCAACAATCAATATATAACATCAATATTCATCATATAACATCATTTACTAATCATAGCATGGATCCTAATCTTCCTAATCGTAATCTAATACGATTTTCTAGCATATAAACATGTAAAACACGTAAGTGATACCGAGTAACCCTTCACCTTTACCTTTACGCGTCTTTAAACGGTTACTAAGCTTTCCTAGTAGTCTCCACCTACAATTAGGCAATATAAGATGAATATACTTCACCTTGAGAAAGACGGATAATTTAAAAAGCGAGAAAGACGGTAATTCTATTACCAATACGGATAGAGGAAGCTAAGAGGGGAAGAATAAGACGAACTTACGTGAATTCCGTCAAAGAACGAATGCGGTATGATGATTTTAAAATCGGATCAAAGAGGGTTTTAGGTTTTGGTGGTTTGATGAGGAAGAAGGAGATGTTGAGTTGTGAGGGAAAAATAGGTTATGAGGGAGTATAAGTAAAGGGTGAGTCGGAAAGTCAACGAAAGTCAAAGGCGGCTTAAAAGTCAAGAAAAGTCAAAGACGACTTAAAATTCAAGAAAAGTCAAAGACGACTCAAAAGTCAAGAAAGTAAACTCGACTCAAAAGTCAAGAAAAGTCAAACTCGACTCAAAAGTCAAGAAAAGTCAAACTCGACTCAAAAGTCAAGAAAAGTCAAACTCGCCTTAAAACGGGATTTTCATGGAATCTCACAGAAATTCCAAATACGAACTCGGAAATTCTAAATTCGACTCGAAACATAAAAAAGCTAATTTAAAACTTAAATTGCTGAAAAGATTTCGTAAAATATTTCTACTAGAAAAATAGGGTACATTTCCGGGTGTTACAATCACCCCTCCTTTTAAAAAGTTTCGTCCTCGAAACTTGAGAGTAGAAAAGAAAAGTTATAAGGACCAATTCGTTTTCTCCAAATTGGTATTCAAAACATTTTCAAGGAAATGTATTTCAAAAGCATGACATTTTCCAAAAAGGTATAGGAAAAGTTTTCGAAAGTAACTCTCTTTTTCTGTGGAACGAAATTGTTCTTGTCGTGCACACAAGAACACCAGCATTCCAAAGTAAAGACAAGATTAAAATTAAATCATACGTTGATAAGTGCAGAACCAATCATTAGACGTCTCCAATAACAAGTTCTAGCATCCAACCAAACGCAAAATCCAGTATAAGAGCAACCTAAATCCATTTTCGAAAAATGAAAGTAGAAATTTCATTTCTAAAACTCTTTTAAAAGGATAAATGTGAAATCCATCGTGAAAATTTGAAAATTTTCTAAATTCGTACACTCAAGACACCCAAGCATTGCACACACATAAAAGTAATTTGAACATCAAACTCACAATCATGGTAATAAAAGATAAACACAACGAGTAAAAAGAAACAAGAAGGCTTATCGAAACGAGTAATAGCGGAAAGAAGGACAATGTCCAAAGAATAACAAATTGAATAAGCGGCAATTTGAAAGGCAAAGGGAGAAATGAACGACAAAGCAATTGCTCAAAAGGGGAAGAAAGCCTAAGAACCAAACTCTCCACTCAAATACAAAAGTCATCATAGACAATTTCTCGGGCATTTTCGCCAAACCCAAATTATAGCCACATCATTCTAAGGGCTTATCCAATTAACATCACAAACATCGTTAATAAGCTAGTCCTCAAAAGAATGTAACTCATCTCGGTCATACCTTAACCGCTTTCAACCATTAGATTCTACAAAATCCTTAACAATCATCAGGTCAAACTACGAACCCGAATATCTAGTGTCCAACTAGCATTAACTACGGTCTATCGACAAGGGAAAATCCACAATTAAATAATCCACATGAAAGATTCCTAAATGTATTCGAACATCCCTAGTCCAGTCAATTATTACACTCGAATTCACAAGCATAAATAATTATATCTAGAAAAGCATAATTACCACCAAACATAAGATGAATGGGCTCACCATTTCAAATTCTATAATCCATAACAACCGAGCATTCATTATCCAAAGCTTGCAACGAACATTTCTCAATTTCAAACTATGATTCCTTAAGAATAAAAGAGAATTACTAATCCCAAACCGCAAATGACCATTCACTTGGAAATCAAACAACCATTCAAATCATCTATTTCATCTAAAACTCAAAATGAATCGATTTTCATTGACGACAAAACTCCTCAAACTTTGGGTACCAACTCAATTACCCTAAAGCAAAGTCTCTTTTAGAATCCACCAATTAGAGACATCTAATTCCCAAATGATATCCCAAGCAACCGTTATAATACCCAACATCAACAAACTATTATCATGATCAACTCAATTCTCAAAACAACACTACAATACCAAACTCCGAATCTAACATCACCAAGAGAGGATACATTATCACTATTAGGATTCATCCTAGAGCTTCAGTCTTATTTCTCATAATCAAATACAACCTGAACTTTGCTCAATCCAAAGACACATCTTCTAACTAAAGAATTCCAAAATACATTACTCTTACTCTCTGAGCCTTACAAACGGAATATCCAATCCACTAAGGAAAAGATGAAGCGGCAACGAGATAGGAAACGATAAGAAATCTCAAGGAGAACACGAGAATAAAATCAGGCACGAGATTAAAGAGAGGAACGCTGAAAATAACGAGGGCAAGAAAGAGACAAAGCAGATAGTAGAGTTATGAAGATATCCACGTAAGAAATAAGATACGAGTATGCGATTTCTTAAAGATCAATCTTTACAAAAGCATTCAAGCATGGAAATGAAAAGGGACAATGGCACGGGTAATGGTTTAAGGTTTAATCCACAAAATTTCTCCTTTCAAAATTAAGGCGATAATAAAACCACTTAATTATTCCTTTACAAAGGCCTCTTACAAGGGACCATCATACCACGAGCAATCATCAAAGTAAGGTACACCTAGACTTGATAAATCGACTACAACCCAAATCATCCATCCTTTCATATCACACGGATTCCCAAGTGCGGAATTGTAACTCAAGTATAATAACATTCCTTTAGCTCAAATATTCAACACAACCTCAAAGGTTTGTTTAATTGAAGGACTAACAAATACTCTCTTATACTCGGTCATTTTCACGTCTATAGCCCACGAGTTCATTATTATCAAAGTACAACATCAAGCCAAACATCATCATTAACATCCCAAGGTATTTCCATCATAGATTACATCATCGAACCTCGCTTATGTCTATAATCCTCAAGTAATATGGTTCAACTTACAACGAAACCTTACTACTTCAAACGAGTCTCCGATACCATAAGATAAAATCATATCTTTAAATCCAAGAACTATAGCCAAATGCTTTTCCACCAAGCCTATACTCACAAACACACAATAGGAAACCACAAGACGTCACTTAACCTCAAAAGTATTTCGCACCTCAAGATATCATTTAAAGCTTCTCATTTACACCAATTAGACATATCATAAGCATGGTCTTCAAAACAATACTACACTTTTAAGTCCAAAAGATTAAATTATTAATGAGTTAAGAAGTCCTAGCCAACTCATTCAACTTACACCATCGAATATCATGAACTATTAACACACAAGTCATGGCAAGCATTTATACATTAAAATCATTAAACATACCTTACCACACTTTCCTCAAGGATACCAACTCTCACCACTATAGGGTGAAATTAGATCTATACCATTTTCCTCAATCACAAATTCATTCTAACAAACACTAATATTCCACAAAGTCTAAAATTCTTCCAACCAAGTACAATATGCCACAAACAAAAGGGTATGGCATCCACAAAAATGTTACAAGGGGAAAGTAAGGATACCAATGGTAAAATGGAGGAACTATCAAGAGTAATTTCCAAGAGGCAAACAAGTTGGAAAAGAAAGAAGTGCATAGATAGAAGGAAGAGAGCATAATACAATAAGGACGAGAGAATTCATAGACGAAGAAGAAATACACTTTAATTAGGCTTTTCAATCTTCAATCTTCGGTAAAGGATACTTTTCTAGGTAACACATTGATCCACCTTAAGACGGTAGATACAAACAAACATAACATCACTCAACATAATCAACAACCAAGTTAGAACCTAACAAACATCAAGTACACCAAGACTACCAAGTAAAGTCCTTAATTTCTACCCATCTCTCATTTATTATTTCAAGGTCAAGTAGTTTAAGTTTAGGGTTCACGTGTGTGCGTCGGGAGCGTTTAAGCTCTGATACCAACTGTGACAACCCTCGCGAATGCGGAAATGATAAACAACCAAGCATGTGAATTATATTGCGGAAATAGGTAGTTTTTAAAAACTTTTATACATGCAAGTTAAATAAAGCGAGGAGTGTCAAAATATTACAACTAAGTGCGGAAAATAACAAAGAGACGGAGTCTCTCACAATGTTAACAAAGAACAAGTGGTTAGCAAATAAGCTAAAATCGTCTAGAGGTTAATCTTCCAGGGACAACGCCCGCTAGCTCACACCCGAACCCCAAAATATCAGATCCAAAAATCATCCATAGCAAGCAACCTGTTCATCCATGAAAAACATGAACGCCACAGTCAGTGGGGAGTAACTCCGGGTTCTCCCAGCCATATCACATCAAACGTACATATAAGGAGATACAAAAGTAGAGCATGCATATATATACATCCATGTGAAATACGATAAGGATAGACAGGCAATGCGGGATATAATGATAAGAACATAAGAGGCACAAATCCGAATTCATCATGATATTCAAAGACTCGGGAAAGACACTCCTAGGCAATCGAATACGCTCACTAGGGCTTGCATCTCACCGTTAGCGGTATAAGATTGATAAGATTGAGACTCGACAGACAAACCACGTCAGGTCATGCGATGATCACAATAAATATAACATATTATCATACATTCACGAACCAAGACCTTGACGCTGCCAAGTCATGCAATGACCATGAATAAAATCATGAAATCACGCATTCAAAGACAACGACACAAAACGACAACTCTCACGGTAAATGAAACGCACTAGCATCGTGTCCCAGCAAGAATGATTTAAAAGGCATCCACGGGATAAAGCATTTCCCTGAACTCATACACGATGCTACATTTCGCGTATGTAGACTAATTTCCTCCTGGTAGCACGACGATAATAACTATCCGGTCCTAGTCTAAACATGGCCAGGATCTCGGAATAAACGTGTTCCGATTCGACATGCGATAAAACGTTTCGCATCCAAGACTCGGGCTTATAATAATAAATGCCGAGTACCCCAAATTCGGTAGATCAATTCACGAAAGAGGCGGAAAAGAGCTCAAGCCTCATAACAAGCGGTACTCTACATGCAAATAACACCACCTCGCAAGTATACAACATTTGACGGCCGGGTCGATCAACGCATAGCGTTCAACTCCCAACAATGTCGTCATATGCCCACTAACACATGCATTTAAGCAGTAGGATACCTCGCCGTCCCGACATTCCAGCCTTACGAACGGAAAGGTAGCCAAGGGAATGAGAATACAAAGCACAAGACAAAACCGTGCTCAAACCGTAACATATATGAAAAACCGACTCAAAGTGGAACATATCGAAAACCGTCACAAAACATGAGATACATGCGAAAGAAATATCATATAACCGAAGCATGAATATTATAAGACCTTACGGAAAATTTCACGGTAAACCGATCATGCGAACTATTATAAATCACGAGTTTTTGAAAATAAAGGAAATGCATACAGCCGTGTTCCAGGCCGGGCAACAGACCGGCGGCCGGTGGGCCGGCTCAGAACACAGGCAAAATCCCAAAAACAGAGAAAAGGGGTCTGGGCCGGTCAGTCGACCGGCGGCCGGTGGGCCGGCACAGAATACAACACCAAAATCCTAACATCACTACAAATGTGTTCTAGGCCGGTCAAGAGGGAGGCGGCCGGTACCCCGGCTCAGAGCACAACACTAACAACACAAAAATCACAAGTTTGGAAACTATCAAAACAAGGGTCAACTTCAAATGGTCATAACTAGAGTTCTACATATGGGAATGCAGAAATTCCAAGTCGAGGTGATAGTTTATCCTCTTACGGTTCCAACGAGTGGTCACAAGCTCAAAACAAGCAAGTAACGAAGAAGTTATGATCATTCTACGAAAAAGGGTCGGTGCAGGAAATTCCCAGCCGGGCACTAGACCGGCTGCCGGTCCTTCGGCCAAGAACCCCATTCTACCCGAGAACAACCCACACCATTCCTATCATTTTCAATTCTCCTAATTCACTTCTAATAATTACCAATAATCAATATTCATCATCAACAATCATCAAATAACAACAATCATAAATCATACCATGATTCCTAAGCTTCTAATCATATTCCAAATACGATTTCTAACATATAAAGCATGCAAAACACGTAAATGATACCGAGTAACCCTTCACCGTTACCTTTACGCGTCTTCAAACGGTTACTAAGCTTTCCTAGTCTCCACCTACAACCAATTAAATAATAAAAGAGGAATATCATCCATCTTGAGAAAGACGGATAATTTAAAAAGCGAGAAAGACGGTAATTTTATTACCAATACGGATAGAGGAAGGTAAGAGGGAAAGAATAAGACGAACTTACGTGAATTCCGTCAAAGAACGAATGCTCTAGGCGAATTCTAAGATCGAAATCAAAGAGGGAAAGTTGCTTAAGGAAGAAGAAAGAAAGAAAGATGTGTTTGATTTTTGTTGAAATGAAATATTAGGTTAAAGAGGGAGTTATGTGAGTTATGAGAGAAAAAGTCAAAGACGATTTTCAAAGTCAAGAAAGTCAAACTTGACTTAAGACGGCTTTTTCATGAAATCTCTCAGAAATTCCAAATACGAACTCGGAATTTCAAAATTCGACTCGAAACATAAAAAGCTAATTTAAAACTTAAAATTGCTGAAAAGATTTCGTAAAATATTTCTACTAGAAAAAATAGGGTACATTTCCGGGTGTTACATTCCACCTGACCTCCTAGGTTCCGAAGAAACAACTACTGAACAAGCAATGAGGAAACGTTTTCCGGACCATATGCTCAGTTTGTGGCTCTTGAAAGATTTTATCCCACTCTGTCTTATCAAGAAATAATCGTATTTTATTGAAAGACAGCATCACGAGTCACAAATGCTTTGTTCTCGTGGTGAATATAGGATCATTGAGCACTTGTTTCATTCGGATAACTTACAAATTAGGTACGCTACCCACCCATATCGTATATGGAATGAAATCAGACTTTTTTAAATGTGTTTTAATATGGTGGGAAAAGAAATAGCAGACAAAAATATTAAGATCCCAAGGTTAGTCAAATGGCTCATTTTGACTTGACAAAGACAAAACCATATCGTATAAGGTTCTGTTTCTCTATTCAACAACACCTTATCTAATAATGTGTGTTTGAGAAGTTAACTTGTGAAACCATTTCACAATACTTTTTGTGAAAATAAAAGTCAATACTTAGATATTTATAGTTACGATTTAATCGTAAGTCCTTGTCTACTTCACATTGAAGCTCTTTGAACTTTTCAAAGATTTCTCATAGCACCTCATTAAGTAGAATCAAATATAATATCTACTTAAATCGTTGGTAAATAAAGTGAAATAGTCATAACCATCTCTGGTTGTGTTTGTTATTGGACCACACATATTCTAATGTAATAGGGCCAATAACTCACTAGTTCGATTTCCTTTTAAATAAAAAGGGCACGAATCATTTTGCCTTGAATACAAGATTCACACGCACCATAAGATTCAAAATCAGATGGTTTAGGGATAGTTTTCAATACTAGCCTCTTAATGTGCTACACAATCCAGAATTAAGATTAGATTAGGGTCACCAATTTTGAGCCTTTTACAATCTATATGACAAGTAATTTCTAGTTTAGGTCAAGAATATAATTACCTTTGATTGGTATGGTTATAACCATGGACCAAGTAAAGGCATAAAAAGATACAACGCTTGTTCTATTCACAAAAGTGAAACACTTGTGTCGTACACTAAAGTGGATACTATATTCTTTCTTTAGAGGTCATGTACATAATAACGTTTATTAAAGTATACCTCTAAATCCAAAACTAGATTGATCACATTATAACTTTTATATGTTTCTATAGAAATAAAACTACAATAGTTATATTTCCCTTGTAGGTCGACATTTAATCATGGTTACTCGTCGCATGAATCATTATTATATGCATTGAATACATTGATGAAAACCATAATAGGTATCTAATACCCAAAAAATTGCATTTAGCAAAATAAATGTCGATCATATAGATATTATGGGTGAAAATAGTACACCCAATTTCTAACTCTTTAGAAAACTTGGGGCATATTCTTTTCTTGTGTCCTACACTGTAAAATAGAATCGTCAAAAGTTGGGTTCGACATCTTGCTTGGGTTTTGACTTTACTATTCAAAATAGTCTTGCCTTTTTCCCTTGCCTTGTGTCAAACTCGTGCCAACCTACTCTTGAACCTCGTCTTAACAATTAAGAATATAAACATCATTCTTAGTGCTCCCACTCACTTTCATGAATCTCTACTTAGACAAGTATATTAGAATTATTGTGAAGACTATTCTTCATTTCATTCATGGTTTTTCCTTCAAAAGGATAATACTTTCATGAAGTGTCTACGGTTGATGGTTATTCGTGATTTCAAATAAATCGATTAACCTAGTCGTCCCAACTGATTTGGCCTCTTTTGAGGTAAGCCTCGATAAGGAGCATTATGACGACATACCAAAAATAAAAATATTTTCGTTGGAGCGAAAGGATTGATGTACCATTGTTATGAGAAGACGTCACTAAAAATCAAAACGTTTTTGACTAAGTGTGACTTATTCATTTACTCTTCATAAGAGACATTTGCAATGGTGAATATGAGGATCAAAAGATAAAATTTATTTTGTCTTTAGCTACGGTGGTTTAAATGGAGATCGCAATCAAAATGCTACCGTATAAAATAATGGAAACTCCTTTCCACGATTGAACGGATTTACAAGTTCGTAGAAGAAAAATAATTGTCATTGCGCGAATGAAAATAAATATCAACGGAAAATAATGATTCATTGCTTATATATAATTCATTTGTAAAAACAATTTTAAACAAGTCACTCATATAATGACCCCTCACGAAATTACATAAGTGATTCCAAGACCCATCTTTAGACAAAAATAGTCATTGCATGCTACCTTTATCTAAAAAATGGTAAGTCAATACTTGACTAATTCTACACTTTAGAAGTCTTGGTTGACGGATTTCAACTAAATCCATCTCCTAGTCCCAAGATAACGCTTATCTCGTTGAGTCCAATCCAATTTTGGCTTGTGATCGCATCACCCTACTTACCCGAGGTAAAAAGGGACCCACGAGCGTGGTAGCCCTAATAAACACGGGGTTCATAGGTGTTATTAATTGGTAAGGCTAAATCTCAATTTTTTTATTTTTTTTAAGTTATGTGAGAGGTCTTGTCAATTTTGTTATTAATTCCCTATAAGCGAACTAAGTCGGTGAATTCTGAATAACTTTGAATTGACAATCGAGAAATAAAAATGCATGTTGGCGATTTTGGCATGTGCGGAAAAACATAAAGCAAGCAAATAATAAATCCTAGTATGGCCACCTAGCTAATCTAATTAACTAGTAGATTACAAAATCGGAAACCAACTCCTTTGCCCCTTGCCTCTTCATGGCACCGTCTTTTGGAACACCGACTTCGGGAATCTCCGTCTTTATAATAATTAATTACAAAAAGATACAAATAAAATTCCTATTATACATTTGATCTAAATATGAAATTAAATTATTACAAACGGCGATACGAGATCGCAAATAAAATTACAACCGAATCGGTATTCCCTTACATTACGGGTAATACCGATTAAAATAATCTAGGCCATTCTAGGTACAACTTGCATTAAAAAAAATTAAATAAATGACATTCATTCATTCAACAATAACAACATAAATTAAATGCTGTAAAATATCATGCCAAAATCGCCTTTAACACTTATCATGCTCATTCTAGCTCGGTTTTATGGATTTTATAGATTTTTACCCATTAAAAATCAATAATCAATACTTAAATCGTATTTAAGCTCAAACTAATTATCTAAACTGATTTAGAACTCAAAATTAGTCCCCACTAACTTTGTTTGTATTTAATTAGTTCGAATTGATCGTATTTGCTAAATATAGAGGTTTAATCATAACGTTTATGAACTAAACCCAAAGTAAAATATAAAAATCATAAAAATTTGAAAACCAAAACTTTTGTACATTCTGGAACATTTCCAGGAACTCTAAAAACAAGAAAAATTTGCCCAAAAATTTTGAATAAATTTTATGAACAAATAACTTAATATTCAACGGTTTTATCAAATAAAAACCATTAAATATAGTAAAATAGTGAACCAAATGATAAAATTTCACCAAGATGATATAAATCAGATTATAAAATGTACCAAAAATTTTCAAGACCAGAAAAGGACGTTTCAATTTTATGATCATAGTAATCTTACTTTATTGACTTTTATCTTATAAAAATCAATCACCATGCAAAACTTAATTAAAAGTCACGAAATTTCACATAAAGTATGTACAACATGCATGTAAAATCATATCAAAATTTCATTGCCAGAATCAACATGCAACTATTTTTAGTTAACTTTTAACATAAAACATGCATATTAACATGATTTAAAGGCCATAAATCAAAATAAATAGCAAATTAATCCATAAAATCACCAAATTTGACCACAACCATTTTTAGGTCATTAGGTATGCATGAAAATCAAAAAATTTTGTGCAAACCAATTTTTAACACAAATCTTCAATTTTACCCAAGTTATCGTATAACTCGATTTTAATGCTTAAAATCGACATGCATGTAACAATTGAGCTCTGATACCACATGAAGGTCCTAGACCTTTAATTAGACTCCTCTAATTAATTCATTAAATTACATTAAGTTAATGATTTAGGATCTAGTTATCATGCATGCAAATATAAAAGCATAAAAGAAAAGATAAGACCAAAACATCCCTACATTGGGATTTTTCGGTTCAATATGGGCACAATAAGAACTCCTTCTTATTGTTCTTGAGCATGAAATTAATGGATGATCCTCCATAAAACAACCTCCAAAGTAGAAGGTCTCCTTCTTGTTGCACCCAAGATTAAACCCAAATAATCTTACCTTATTATTAACTAGATAATAAGTAAGACATAATTGTAACACCCCACGTTTGTTGAAGAGGTCCATTGATAGGCTTACATGACTAGTGCTTAAAGGGTTTGAAAGTACTACTCATATCAACAAAGTGCACTTTCTTTTCTGGTCATCCATGCAAAAGAACTCAAAAGTTAAGCGTGCTTGACTGAGAGTATTCTTGGGATGGGTGACCTCCTGGGAAGGTTCCCGGGATGTGCATGAGTGAGGACAAAATGCGCTGGAAAGGACCCGTGTTGATCTGTGGGCCATGTATACAGCCTGGAGAGCTATCATGAGTGACCGCTCCCGACCCAAGGTTTGGGCCGGGGTGTTACAAATGGTATCAGAGCAACCCTGCGACCGTGTGGTGATGGAGGCAGTTGTTATACGCTCCATTGTGATCACCCACCTAGCGGGGGAGGATTCTGGGGTAGCGGTTATGCTCCCAGGCGCAACGAGGACGTTGCGTTCTTCAAGTGGGGGTGATTGTAACACCCCACGTTTGTTGAAGAGGTCCATTGATAGGCTTAAATGACGAGTGCTTAAAGGGTTTGAAAGTACTACTCATATCAACAAAGTGCACTTTCTTTTCTGGTCATCCATGCAAAAGAACTCAAAAGTTAAGCGTGCTTGACTGAGAGTAGTCTTGGGATGGGTGACCTCCTGGGAAGGTTCCCGGGATGTGCATGAGTGAGGACAAAATGCGCTGGAAAGGACCCGTGTTGATCTGTGGGCCATGTACACAGCCTGGAGAGCTATCATGAGTGACCGCTCCCGACCCAAGGTTTGGGCCGGGGTGTTACATAATACTACTAATATTTGTATATTACTACTCTAGTAATATGTATGAATATTAGTTTGCATGTGAGTTTTAGAGAGAAGTTGGAGGTTTTAGAAAGAAGAAGAAAATAAGCATAATGAAGTAGTTTTTAAATTGAACAACTTTTTGCTCTATTTAAGCCAATATGGCCGGTCCTCATAAGCTCCAAGAGGGCTCCATTTTGCTCATTTTATTCTTTGTGTAAGATGGTAATGTGTAACAACCCGAAAAGTACCCTATTTTTCTAGTAAATTTCTTAAGGATACTTTCCAGCAAGGTTAAGTTTTTTAAAAATAGAATTTATTGTTTCGAGTCGTATTTTGAAATTCCGAGTTCGTATTTGGAATTCCTGAGAGATTTCATGAAAATCCCGTTTTTAGTCATCTTTGACTTTTCTTGACTTTTAAGTCGTCTTTGACTTTTCTTGACTTTTTAAAGTCGTCATTGACTTTTCTTGACTTTTAAGTCGTCATAAACCTTTCTTGACTTTTAAGTCATCTTTGACTTTTCTTGACTTTTAAGTTGACTTTGACTTTCGTTGACTTTCCCGACTCGCCTTGTAATTTTGAAGACCGAAATTTTATTTAAAAAAATAATATTTTTAATTTATTTTTATTAAGATTTATTTGAATTTAATGAGATTTAATAATTATTTAGAATTTATTCGGAATTAAAGAATAACTTTTACGGTTTTAACCCAAACGTCATTTAACTATTCCCGGGTCAACTTAAGTCCCGAAACCCGACTTTGACATGAGTCACACGCCCCATGTCACTTTTTTTTCCACTCATATTAGATCTTTTAATTAATATGATTAAACTAATAAAAATATCTAAGATATTTGTAACTTTATCGGTCTGTCAACTTAAATTCCGCAATCGCTTAAAAACAGACCCGATTTCTCTTCTTTTCTCACGTCTCTTTCTCCTCTCTTAAGCTAGATATTTTCCTTTCTTTTGTTTACAATAACATAATATCAAATAAATATCTAGATATTTCATTAAACTATTATAAAACCGAATAATATCTAATTAATTACCGTAATAT
The DNA here is from genome assembly GCA_022085475.1 of Heliosperma pusillum. Taxonomy (NCBI): domain Eukaryota; kingdom Viridiplantae; phylum Streptophyta; class Magnoliopsida; order Caryophyllales; family Caryophyllaceae; genus Heliosperma; species Heliosperma pusillum. Next base: position 147,237 of record JAIUZE010001717.1, read on the forward strand.
AATTATTATACCGAGTCAATTCCGTAACAACAATTTCAAAACCCGACGCCATACTCCCTCTATATTTACACGGCTCCCTCATCACCCATTACTCACTAACAACTTTTCATTTTACAACAAATCAACTTAAGATCAAATTAATCATTCTTCATCGTTCTTGAACGTTCTTCGTCGTTCTTCATTCGTTCTTCGTCGTTCTTGAGCAAAATCGTCATAAAACCTCCATTTCTTATTCAAATTCGTCCTAACTTATATTTCTAGAATCTCCTCTTCGCTCTCCATCTTCAAGTACGTTTTATTTCCAATTCCGACAAAATCGTTTTCAACACTTTAATTATGGAAAATCAAGTTTTAATTCTAATAAAGTTATTCTTGTCATTTCTTATAGGGAAGATGTTGAAGACGAGTTTGGTGACTCGTATATCTTAGGAGAAGACTAGAAGACGGGTTTCTTATTTCCTAGTTCTTATATTTTGGTGCTACTTGATTTTGTACTAGCTAAGGTAACGATTCCGAGTTACTCGACGAATCAATGTTACATACTTTAGTTGTTGTTTATGATTTACGGTTTTTAATTAGTAACATGATAAGTAATCATTTTTATTATGTTGTATGAATTTATGACATGTTTGGTGTTCTTGACATGTTTGAATGATTTGTTCATAATCATGATTTTTGTATGGATGATTGTTAAAATGGTTGTTTGTTAATTAAAAACATGTTAGAATTAATTTAGAATGGATGTTGGTGTTGGACCGTGTAGGGGCTGTTTTGTGGGGCTGGAAACCGGTCCAAACCAGGCCGGTTCAGGCCGGTTCAGACCCGGTCCAGCCCGGTCTGGTTGGTCCGTGTTTGGTCCTTGTGGGTTGTGTCGATGTTTGATTGTTTTGTTGTTGTTTTGACGGGTTTTAAATATGTTATGCATGCGGGGAAATATTAAGTAACGGTTTTTAGAAAAGATGACCAAAACCGGTCTAAAATGAACCGTGGGTTCCCTTGGTCTTGTGACGGTTTTTGAGTTAAATATTAATTTATCGTGTTTTGTGATATTTAGCAAGTGGGAAATTTTAATAAGTAAATTATTTAATTAAAAGTATTTTTCATAAAAATTATTAGTTCTCACATGTTAGAAATTATAATACGAGATCGTAGTTTAATTTGATATCCTTTAAGTCAAGCGGGTTTTTGGATGATTTATAAATCACATGTTAGAAGTTTTAATAAAATAACATGTAAGGAATATGTTGATTTTATGTTCAAGTCATTTGGAAAAGACTCTGTTTCTAGCCGGTTGACCAAACGGGTTGGGTCAAACGAGATTAGTCAGCGCCCCTTTTTGACTGATGACCCGTCGCGGGACTCGGGTCGGGGATTTGTCTTCAAGTAAGGTTGTATTTAACTATGAATTAGCCTTAGTAGATATGAGGCGATATGATATTTGTTTATTACTTATATGCAATTAGTCACATGATAGGATGTTTTTCCTGTGACTGTTTTATTATATGGTTGGTGTCGTGTTGACTAAGTCCCCATAGAGAATTATGAGTATATGGCGTCTTGACCATTCTAATTCTAAATGAGTATCTTGGACAATGACATTGATAGGCCCGTACTATCTTTAACGAGCATATGGAGTTTGCCGCTTGATAGCTTTTGTGTTCCCGGCTTGATGGATCTTCAAGTCGGGGCATGGCTGCCATGGTTTCCACTTTGTGAAATGGAGCCAGCTTTAGTACTAGCCAACCCTTTGATGGATCTTCTTAGGGGTACTCATGTGATTGTATCATGGGTCTTGGATGCGATGGATCTTCGCATTTCTCTAGGCCTGCGCAGTCTAGGTTTAGGGTTGAGTCGTATCTTGGACATGTTATTAGGGTAACCTCTGAGCTAAGATATGTGCTTTGGATCTGGGCCATGTTATTAGTGTAACCGCTGAGCCCAGATGTGTGCTTGGTATTGGGGCCATGTCATTAGCGTGACCGCTGAGCCTAAATATTTAAGTATATCCTACCTCGTGGTATAGACTTGAGTTACAGAAGTCTTCTATTGACGTCACTAAGAACTTGTGCCTGTTTGTAGAAGTATTGGTCTTTCATGTTTGTATGATTCTATGAGTTTTAGAAGGTGAGATGCAAGCCGGCTAAGATTGATAGAGTTTGGATTACCGATTGTTAACTGATTCACATGATTACGTGTTGATTCGGGTTTGAGTGTATCACGGCCATGTTTCTGAGAGGAACCTCTGAGCTAGCATACCAGCTTCCCTACCTCGAGTTATAGTTTATTATCGGTTTCACATGATAGCTTTCACATGCTAGGTTATTTGTTAGTTATCTGTTTCATAACATGAAAAGCATATCATATATGTTAAAGTTTTTGTATTGTCCATATACATTGCTTTTATGTTATTCATGTTTTATTAAACTTGACATTTCGTGGCTGGGAGAACTCGGAGTTACTCCCCACTGACTGTGGCTTCCGTGTTTATATTTAATGCGGTCGAACAAGTGGTGATGCATACATTGGGTACATTGACGAGCTAGCGAGCGAAGTATTTACCTTAGACCTATATTCGGTTCTTAGATTGTATATTATTATACACTCTTTTATTTCAGTATTTATACGGGAGATATGTCTCCCGTCTTGTATAATTCCTATGTATAATATTATTTTCCTTTTGTTATGAACCTTTTTATTTATGGCACCTTTGTTTATTTATTTAAATTTTTTTTTCCTTTCCGCAAATTTGAGGGTGTCACA